>MU004355.1:0-173205 GCA_010405375.1 Lophiostoma macrostomum CBS 122681 | reverse complement strand
ATCTAGGTCAAGTATATACTATATAATCGCCTGCTCTTCTCTTATAGTAAGCCTTATTAAGTTAGGTGCGCAGTCGCGTTAAAAGGTCTTTCTAGCGTGTTAATTGCTTAGTGTAGTATAAGAGACGTTATAGATAGCTATAGTACGCTGTTAAGAAAGTGTTGCGTCTTGTTAGATAGCGCTAAGCGCAAGCTATATACAAGCTTCTTTTAATATAGGTAGTTTATTATATTGTTAAGACATCGCGTTGTACTATAGGTGATAGTACATTTTGGTGGGGTCTTGGCAGAGTGTCCGACTCGCTTGCCTGTCCGACTCGCTATGCAAGTACGTTAAGAGATTCCTTTTTCTTTCTAGTCTTCCTTTATATAATCTTGTAGAGGTCAGCAATTATATAATTCAGCGATAGACCTACCTAGCAACACAGAAATTACCTTTCCTTACTGCTTCTTCTCTCTGACTTCCAAATTCACCATCTTCCCAGTTCTCAAGAACAAGCACTTGCCCAGACTACGCGAGTCAGTCACCTGTCCGATTCAGGCCTAGTCGACCGGTCCTGCATGTGAAGGCGCGCGCCGGCGAGAACTCCGGACGCGGGGCCTGGACTTCGGATCTTGCCCGCAACACCTTGTCTGGGAGAACACCGCAACAACCAACCTCTCCTCCAGCGGACAACAATGCGGAGAAAAGAACAGGCAGATGCGGAGTGGGCCGTAAGCGGAGAAGGTGGCGAGAGAGATGGGAGTTATTTTTCCTGGCCGCACTGGAGCTTGACTCGCAACTGTTACCTACCTTTCAGTCTGCTGACTTTGTTCTTTCGCCATTGAAGCTTTTCGTCCAAGACCTGTTTGTGATTGCATTTGTGTTTGTTTAGAGACCGGTTATAGTAGATACGCAGCGTAAAGATGGAGGCAAGACAAACACTGTCTCTGGACGAGATCCAGAAACACAACAGACCGGATGATTGCTGGGTAGCCATCGAAGAGAAGATATGGGATGTGACCGAGTTTCTGGACATACATCCAGGCGGTGCTGAAGGTAGACACTCCTACTCCATGTAGGACGAGCAGCCACTGACTCAAATAGCAATCCTCAAATACGCCGGCAACGACGCAACGCAAGCCTACAACGAAGTCCACGCCCCCGGCATGTTAGAAGAAACCCTGGCCGCCGACAAATTCATCGGCGACCTGCTCCCCTCCAACGACATGCCTCCAAAATCCACCATCATAGAAGCCGCAGCCGCCGAAGCCTCTCCGCAACCTCCTCTGCTCCCGCAACACCAGCCATCGACCCAAGCTCAACAGCCTGCGTCCCTCCCCCTGGTCTACCAGAAACCCCCCCTCCACGCCCTAATCTCCGCCGCCGACTTCCAAACCGTCGCCTCGCACACCCTAACACCCAAAGCCTGGGCCTTCTACAGCTCCGCCGCCACGGACTTGATCACGCACACACAAAACAAGGCTTTGACCCGCCGCATCATGTTCCGGCCACGCATCCTCAAAGACGTCGCGCACGTCTCGACATCCCGCACCATCCTGGGCTGCTCGAGCTCAACCCCCTTCTTCATCAGTCCCGCCGCCATGGCGCGTCTCGCGCACCCCTCGGGCGAACTCGCGCTCGCGCGCGGCGCAGCTGCCGAGGGCATCGTGCAGTGCATATCCAGCAACGCGTCGTATCCGCTCTCTGCAATCGTCGACGCGGGTGTAACCGATCAGCCTTTCTTCCTGCAACTCTACGTCAACAGCGATCGAGCCAAGACAGCCGAGCTGCTGCGCAAAGCGGCATCTCTCGGCATCAAGGGGGTCTTTGTCACGGTTGACGCCCCCGTACCGGGCAAGCGCGAGGCAGACGAACGGATTGCGGCGGAGGCGGTGGTGAGTGCGATTTCGGGCGCTGTGGCTAGTAATGATAAGAAAGGGGGTGGAATGGGACGGCTGATGGCGCAGTATGTGGAGAAGAGGCTTGTGTGGCAGGATATTGCGTGGATCAAGGAGGTCTCTGGGTTGCCGGTTGTGTTGAAGGGGGTCCAGAGTGCGGCGGATGCGGTGCTGGCGTGTGAGTATGGGGCAAAGGGCGTTATGCTGAGTAACCATGGGGGTAGGTCGTTGGATGGCGCGCAGCCGAGTATCCTGGTGCTGCTGGAGTTGCATAGGATTTGTCCGGAGATTTTTGATAAGTTGGAGATTTATGTTGATGGCGGGTTTGAGAGGGGTTCAGATATTTTGAAGGCGGTGGCGCTGGGGGCGACGGCTGTGGGTGTGGGGAGACCGTATCTGTATTCGTTGACGTATGGGGAGGAGGGCGTTGAGCATCTTACGCAAGGTGTGTTGGAGAGAGTACGTTGGGTGAGCTGTCACTGACAAGTTCATAGTACTGAAGGATGAGCTCGAGACTTCCATGCGGTTATGTGGTATCACTGATATCGACGACGCGCATCCTGGTCTTGTGAATACGCAGGATATCGATCACTTGGTCGCGAACGGCGAGAGTCATGACTGGATCAGGTGGAGACCGAGGGCGAAGATATAATCTGTTGTGTTGGACCTCGCTTGTGTTGGCAGAGGGATGAGTCTCAGTGAAGGTTGCAAATTCTGATGGTGTCAGAGACCTTGAGCCCAGTTCCCGTAATTTGATGGAGCACCGAGTTGAAAGTTCCTCGGTGGCCCTGATAGCCTAGTGTCTAGATGCAATATTCAAGATTCGAATTCCGATTTTCTTCCTGTTGGGGAGAGCTCCTAAGTCCACACAGCATGGAATTTGATACTGTCTGGTCGTCCAATGCTCGATACAGCTCGGTCTGCGTTTGCGCTTCAGGTCGAAACTTTGGCCGTTCAGATGTCCTGTTTAGGACAAGAAGACCTGCGTCCAATGTGTAAGGGAGAAAGTGCAGATCTCGGTTTCTGTGAATATCCGTCATATAGCTTTGTAACATATATATGTAACAAGGACATCATCCATGAATCGTTCACATGCCATACGTGAGACCGCTGCTGTCACGTGAATGCACATGTACCCTGCAAACACAACGCAGTATACGAAGACCCTGCAGTGTCAATCAGTTGGCTAGATGTCAGCTGCCACCATCTCCGACAACTGCATATAGCTTGCGTCATTAATCAATTAGATGAGGCGTACCTCCTTCCGCATCGACCGCATGCGTGGTCGACACAAAGTCACACTGCGCAAGTGCCAAACGAACACGGGCAACGAGCATGTTCAACAACAGCGAGCCAGTGAATGCCTTCTTTCCCCCACGCTAAGAGCAAAGCCCCGCAAAGATTAGCCCAAGGCAGAAGGCGCTAAGAGATTCGCGATGGGGGAATTTCCGGTCCCGACTGTGAGGTACCGAAAAGCCGCCCCCGGCCTCTAGCCTTGGTTCGGACGTGTTGCACTTTATTGCGATCGTGAATCCGTAGAGATGACTGCCTAGGCTCTGCTGCCATTTTTACTATCACAAGTTCAGCAAGCGCCTTGCGTACTGGATGAGCTTCATTTGGCGGAGCCATGGAGCATCAGGAAGTAGACCACACTGAACGAATCCTCACCTCAGATGTCGAGAAAGGGCATCCGGTCGAAGACGAGAGTATCAGCGCCGATGAAGGCGGTACATGCCACTTGCCTGGAGCTCGAGTCAGATTGACGAAGAAACAGTTCTGGTGGGTGCTTTTAGGGTACGTGTCGTCACAAGTCTTGTTTCCCTTCTCCAATCACGACTGATTAAAGATTCGCCTAGACTAAACCTAGGCATGCTGCTTGCTGCCTTGGACTTCAACATCGTTGCCACGGCTGTCCCTACAATATCCTCCGAATTCAGCGAGTATCGCAAGTCAGCATGGATCGGCACTGGCTTCTTTGTGGCGTTCGCATTGGTGCTGCCGTTGTTTGCCAAATTGGGGGCTATCTTCGGAAATGATCATATGTTCAATCTTGGGACTGCGATCTTTATTCTGGGTAGTGGATTGTGTGGTGGAGCCAGGTCAATGGATATGTTGATTGCGTCTCGTGTCGTGCAAGGAATTGGAGCTGGAGGTATATATGGCCTAGTCAACGTAAGCTATACCTTTCTCTAATCCCTCGGGGCCGTATGCTGAGTTGTGACCTAGGTTATCATTACCGATCTCGTCCCATTGAAAGACGTTGGAAAGTACCTCACATTCACTGGAATGGTCTGGGTGCTCGCGGATGTTGCTGGACCTCTGCTTGGAGGTGTATTTTCCCAGTAAGCATCTCCTTCGTTTCGAACAAGGGCAGAGTCTGCCACTAACCTGTGCATAGGTATGTGTCGTGGCGGTGGTGCTTTTACGTCAACCTCTGCATTTCACCCATCAGCCTGGCCATAACGGTATTCGCATTGCGACTTTCCAAAAATACTACCAACCGTAAAAGACAATTCCTGCATCTGGACTACTGTGGAACGCTCCTACTCGTCGGCGGAGCTGTATGCATCCTCCTTGGAATCTCCTGGGGCGGCAACACATTTCCCTGGCCGGATGGGCGAGTGATTGGTTGCCTCGTCGGAGGTGTAACCCTCATATTTCTCTTTCCTTTCCTCGAGCGACGAGTCAAAGACCCACTCGTAGATCCGATATTGCTCAGGAACCGGACAATCCTTACCATCGCCGCCGCCGAGTTTTTCTTCGGGGCGAACATGATCTCGTTGATGTACTACATTCCGCAATTCTTTCAGCTCGTGTTTGGCGACACTGCAACGCTGTCGGGGGTAGGACTATTGCCGATGATGCTGGGTATAACAGTCGGCAGCACCGTCGCTGCTTTCATCACTTCGCGACGCGAGGTCAGCTTGATCAACGCTCAGATCGGCGCAGGACTTACGGCTCTTGCGAGTGGCCTCATGGTTCGGTGGAATGCTCAAACCCCCCGCGCCGAAACAGTGGTGCTTCTGATTATCCTGGGCATGGGCCAAGGAGCTGTAATGTCTGGGCTTCTCCTCTCGGCGCAGGCTGCGACGCCCAAGGAACTCATCGGTATCACGACTGGATTCGTCATCTTTGTGCAGGCCGTAGGAGACAATTTCGGCGTTGCATTCTTTGCGGCCGTCTACATCAATGAGCTTCGTTCTTCGCTCGCGGAGCTTGCACTGTCGCCATCCGACATCGAGGGGATTCTGCGAGATGTGCAGTCTATCAAGCATCGGTTTCCGGCTGAGGTGTATGGACGGATTGTCGACACATATGCCAGGAGTATGCGCAATGGGTGGTGGTTGATGTTTGCTTGTGCTGCGGCGTTGTTTCTCCTTTCGTTGTGTGGCAAGCAACACAAGTTCAAGAGTTGAACGACACCTGCAACCGCGAGGAGTAAGATCGCCCAGGCCTGCCTGTCTCTTGAGAAGTAGAATTGGAATGATGCAGTACTTCTGGGTCACGAACGACTTACCACGTGTAATGATCTGCAAGCCCGGCATCTGGTCACGCTCCAGGGCGACGACGGCCTAGGGGTGAACGTGTCTAGCAACAGTGTTGAACGATTCATGGCTATCCGGGGTTTCTATCACAGAAGAGATCTAGGTACTCGTTGTACTACCTAAGAAGTTCGAGGCGAGGTTTGTGGGTGTGCTCAGTCGCGCTTGCCTCCGGCCACGGCTGTGCCAACCGCCACGATACAGAACGATGAACCTTGAAGAAAGTGTACGCCTCATGCTGGGTGTCATGTATTCAGATTATCGTTTGATATCTCTTCATTCACGTCTCATGAGCCATGATCTACTCAGCCATAACGTGTCGAAACGAGACTTGATGTCATTTGAAGGGCATATTGTATCTATCTCTTGAATACTCACCTCGTCCCTCTCGCTCCACTCGGCGCCCCGGCCCTTCTTCTCGCCATACTCTGCCCAAACGCATTCCGCACGTCGCGCTCCTGATGCACCACGTTCTGCACCATGTACTTCTTCAGCGCCTCTCTCAGCTCGCTCTTTGCCTTTTCATTCTCGCGGTACGGTATCGACTCCATCTCCAGCAGCCGCGAGGCGTGCGCCGCGGTGTCCTTGATCATGCCATCCAACCTGTCCACCTGCTTGTGCCGCGCGTCCTCCGAGTCGCCAGACGGCTTCGCGCGCTGCTGTGGGTCATCACGCCAGAGCGGGACTAGCAGGCCGAGGAACTGTGCAGCAGAGAAGGCGGCTTTGCGGAGGACGGTTGTGAGCTGGAAAGGGAGGTAGGCCGGCCGGAGACGCGTGGAGAGGAGGAGCGGATTGAGGTAGTTGGAGAGGAAGGTAGGGTAGTCTGGGCGCAGAGCGGTGCGCACTTCGTAGGTGGCCATGGCGAGAATAGCGAGGTAGCGCCAGTACGCGCCGTCGGTGAGGAAGCCGAGGGCATTGGCGCCGAAGAGAAAGATGAGGACGGCACCGTAGGTGTATAGAATAACGAGGAGGGCATGGCTGGTGTAGTCTTTGATCGTCAGGCAGTGCGAGCACTGGTCGAGTATGTCAGGCCCGAAGCGATCGTATGCAAAGCGCTTTGCAGGGTCGAGGACAATGTCCCGCGCGTGCTTTAGGTGCACGTAGTAGTCGTTGGCCTTGTCTCTGTCTACATTGGCAGCCACCTTGTCCGGGTGGAAGCGCATCGTCAGCTTCCTGAAGCGCGACTGCAGGCCCCCATCGTCGACGTTCGTCGGTACGCCCAGGTCATTGTATGCATTGCTGGAGCGCTGGAGGTTGAAGTCGACCTCGTAGATGGTGAAGGCGAAGTAGGCGGCGTAGATTGCTATGAGAAGCTGTCGCCGGTGACGTATGAAGCGCGGGGAGCCTGGCTGCGGCTTAGGATCGCCAGCGCGTATGAAGATGCTGTAGAGGATTGTCTGTACCCAGCCGGCCGCCTGTGTATTGTTAGCTGTGTTCGGGCGGAAGCTATATATGCGCTGACCAGAGGGATCAGGAACTGCCAGACCACAAAAGGGCCTATCGTATCCCACGAGATGCTGGTTTGAACAGCCATGTATGCTCCTACGGGCGCTCAGGCGCCATGGTGTATGCACGCTCATTGAAGGTGTTCAAAACGATCTCCAGTCGGCCTGTCAGATGCCGTTCCGAGGTTGACCCGAACCGGCCCGAGCCGACCCTCAGAACTCTCCACGCTCTCCTACTTCGTACACTCGATCCTGGCCCCGCAGCCTTCAAACTCAACTACACCTCGTCATTTCTTCCTGTATGAAGCCTTTGTCTGCTTTATCCCGGGACGTAGGCCAGTCTCACGTCGAAGAGCGCCTTGATCAGGGCCGTGACGAATGCATAATCCTGCACGTCGGAACTGGATGCCTTCCGCCCCCAGCGCGTAGAGGCATCTTCGTCACCCGCTACGCCGCTCAGGTTTCCGTCGAGATGTCTGAGCCACCTACACGATTGTCTGGCTGTTCTGGACATATTGGCAAAAGCTACTGATTCATACCGAGCAAATCCTACAGCAATAGCATACCTGACTGATTTGAGCTGAAGCTAGAAGAGCAATGAACTCGTTCCTCGGCACAGCTCTCAAGTCCCAAGTGCCCGTTCCATCGTCGGCGATCCCGGGGTTCATTATTGTCACCCATGTTCGTTTCATGCCTAAGCCCTGTGCCACTGAGGATTCGAACATGCTGTCCACTCACAGTCCGTTGGTCTAGGCTGATCTGCACTTGCCAAACATCTTGGCTATGCAAATGTTAAGCAGTGTGTGAGGTACAGCATCCTTAGTCTGTTCGCTCTGAACTCTCATCTCTCTACACTTCGTTCCTGTCCGACATTTCGCTCGCTATCTTCCTATGTCGTATTCGAATCATCGCACCATCTTGAAAAGCTCCAGCTATCGTGCGTGCTGCGGCGCACGAATTGCAAAGAATGACTAGCAAAGGCTACGACCAAAGTCAGTTCTTATGGCTCTTGCTGTTAGTCCTGGCACTACGTGCTGTCGCCCAAGTAGATACAATTGTCATCAAGGTCTGCTCAAGCTGTTCTGCCCGTATATGTCAACCTAACGGCATCAGGGGTCGCGCTTCTTCTACAACTCGAACGGCTCCGAGTTCATTCGTACGTAGTGGCGTCACACCTTGCTCGATACCAGTACTCACAGAGTTCAAACAGTGCGCGGGATAGCCTATCAATCGTACTTCTGGACAGAATACTTTGACCCTTCAAATTACGTTGTGGATCCACTTGGGGAGGTATACACTCGGTGTGAGACGGATATCCAGTATTTTCGACAGCTAAGGATCAACGTCGTACGCACCTATGCCCTTGATTTGAATCTTCCCGACCATGGACCTTGCCTAAACGCCCTTGCTGACGCTGGCATCTACGTCTTTGCCGATCTGTCAACCGTAAACGCCACCATGAATATAAATAACACATGGGATACAACAATATTAAAGCAGTTTACTGCCGCCGTTGATACGCTGGCAGCGTATCCAAATGTTCTCGGTGTCGGCGTCGGCAACCCTCGAGGTTCGTTCACTTCTGACGATTCGTCGTCAACAATCCCCTTCTACAAAGCTGCCGTGCGGGACATTAAGCGTTATATCAAAGAAAAGGCCTATCGAGAGATACCAGTAGGCATAGAACTAGGCCCGTATAAGCCACCGGATATTTTCAATCAGGTCGACTATGTCACTTGCGATCAGATCCGCCCTGACTTCATTGGACTGACGTTACTTTTACAAGAAAGCATCGAGTCTGACAACTGCACGGAGCCATCCCTGATAGATGAGATAGTGGGAAATTTTAGCAACTTCCCTGTTCCTTTGTTCATATCTGGGTACGGGTGCTATCTACCGAACGGTAAATTCTAATGGTGTATGTTGTCAATGCTCCGCTCATATCATGTAGGAGTGTCCCATGACGTCCGAGACTGGAAGTACCTGCCGACGATATACAGCGACAAGGCATCTGAGGTCTTGACAGGGGGTATTCTGCAAAGTTATTTCCAAACCTTCGACAGTGAAAGCGATTACGGTACGTCATGTGGGGTCCTTCTAACTTCCACGCATAGTTGTAGCGGAGCTAACAGGGGTTCAGGTATTGTTCAATTCGATCAAAGCGATGGAAGCATTACTCCTCTTTCTGCCTTCAGCAACATATCCTCTGTAATGACGGCGATAAAACCCACCTCTACTGATCTCGCAAATTATACACCCTCTTCGTCAACCCCAGCTTGCCCAACCTTATCTGAGGATTGGAATACCTCCGCGGTTTTACCACCTACCCCATACGAGCCCTTGTGTTCCTGTATGTATGACTCGCTCCGATGCGTCCTGAAAGGCGATGCGAACATCGAACAAACCGCGGGTTATAACTCTCTTATAATTTACGGGGATAATAAGTACGGAGTTTTAGAAGACGTGTGCGAAGGTCCCAACAACTGCAAGGGCATATGGGGTCGCCTAGGCACTGGCGAATATGGAGCATTTAGGTAAATTGCACAGAACAACGGTATGTGTTTCAGCTGATCCTTACACAGCGCATGCAATATGACCACAAGATGGTCGTGGGCAGCGAATGAATACTGGAAGAAGCACGGAGAATGTCGTGTGAATGGTACCGCGGAACTTCGAGACGAGCCAACACCACCGAGCTCGGATTGTTCATTTCTTCTGCAACAAGTGGGCGATGATGGGGACAAGACGCTTACGGCTACTCTCACACCTTCCGCCACCGCCGATGTCCGGTCTTCGCCCTCCACGCCCGCTCTCGGCCCAGGCGGGTTATCGACAGGCGCGAAAGCAGGGATTGGAGTCAGCATCTCGGTGTTTGGCATTGCGGTCATATCTGGCGTCCTATTTATACTCCATCGCAGACGGCAAATGAGGCCTACAACTGGCCAGCCGGACCATCCAGAACTCGTCACCACCGGCGTCGAGAAGTACAGATATACCTTGTCCCCTCAATTCTCTCCCGGCGCGGACGTTCCCCCAGCCGCCTATATTTCTCCAGACGCTGAGCTGCCCGCAAAATCGAGGCCATCGGAAGCGCCGTCAAACGTCGCAATGATTCCTGCAGTGAATTATTCTCCGGTGGAGCTTGCGCATCCGATCACGTACTCGGAGCTAGCGGCTGATGGGAGGTCGAGGACGCAGTCGCTTTCGGGTTCGATTCATACCGCTGGGAGTGAGGATGATAGTGCGGATGAACGCGGGAGACGGTAAGAGACTAGAGTGCATACCTAGGTAGCTTTTCGGGCTTTTGCTGCGAGGTCGGCTGTGTTAGGTGTATAAAGCTGAAAGGCCCTTTGCTTTACCAGATTCTCTTGCAGTTATTTTGGATCTAATGTAACGATTTTAATGCAAGCATGGCTAGAAATGCTGCCATATCTAATGTCATGGTAAAGACTAGTATCGAAGTCAGTTGGAGTCACGGGCTTCTGGAGCAGGGTAGCGAATGCCTTGCTTTGATACCCCACCTTCCGGTCAGCGCGGCCTCGCCTTGTGACTTTATGCACCTCAACCAACCTGCACTTCTGTGTTTTTTCACAACCCTTGTCCGTCAGCATCTTGACCCACCTCGTTGAACTTGTGTCCATCTTTGCAGCACCGACTTTGCACACCCCTGGAGCGCTACCCTAGCCGACGAAGCGGAGCGTGAGCATGCTGCATCTGGGGCAGAGACTATCACCCCAGAATGCAATCGGCTTGAAAGTCTCTGCGCTTTGTAAAATATGTGATGAATGGGCAAAATCCTCTCTTTGGCAGGGTATAGACGGACTAGAGCGGAACATCAAAGACATCCAGCTAGGTGTGGATGTCGAATGTCCTCTCTGTCTGATCGCCTGGCGGGAGATGTTGGAAGTTCGACGACGACAGGGAGATGCTACGCCCACACAAATGACGTTCCTTTTCTTTGGAGGGAATGACGAATGGGCCTTCAGAGCTAACATTGAAGGGGCTCGTGGTCTTATCTATCAGCGGACACCAAAATTCCGTGTGCTACGAGAATTCGGTTTCAAGACTGCGCAAATAGCCTCGGAGTATGAGTACCCTTCGAGGACGGATGGTGAATCAGTCACCAAGCTGATCAAACGTTGGTTTTCCCAATGCAGTACCCAGCATCCCAGGTGCGCTTCCCCAGTGCCCACGTACCGGCCCCCCAGGCTTGTCCACATTCGAAGAGACAGTTTTAGATTGGTGATGCAAAGTGAGTGTGAGGTGGGGACATCGTATGCAACGCTGAGCCACTGTTGGGGTCAAACGCCTCCTTTCCTCAAACTTACCTCAACCAATATGGAACTATTGCGACAGTGGGGCTCAATAGACCGGCTTCCACAGACATTTCAAGACGCTGCACGTCTGTGTTATTGTCTCGATATCGAATATATCTGGATCCATAGTCTCTGCATCCTCTAAGCAGGAGAAGGGAGTGCAGATGATTGGTTGCTTCACGTGATCGAGATGCGCACCATCTATTCCAAAGGTATCCTCAACATTGCAGCCAGTCGCGCATCTGCCTCAGATAAAGGAATGTACGCGACTAGGGATCCGAGACTGATAAGGCCCGCACTCATACACGGACGCGACTGCTTTGACCTGTCAGACGAGCTATATCTGCTCGTTCAGCCTGAATTTGCCGAGCCTGGATACAGTCATCCCCCTCTAAATGAACGCGGATGGGTATATCAAGAGCGAATTTTGTCTCCTCGCGTGATTCACTTCGAGGAGGAGCAGGTGTTGTGGGAGTGCTGTACCAGCGCGCTATGTGAGATGTATCCAGCCGGTTTTGACAAGACTATCGACCGCGGAATACTTGTTCCACCCTTCGAACTGCCAAAGAAACAGACGTGCAGTGGACTTGCAGAAAGGTGGAAAAGATATACAAATCTCGTGGAACACTATCGTGCTCAACAATTCACGTTCCCAAACAAAGGCAAGTGTATCCAAAGTCCACAGCTATTCGCAAAAGTGATGAATATTGATACCTGATTTCCTAGATAAGCTCGCTGCCTTTGCAGGTATTGCTCAGCATATCTGTCACGAATTCGACGACAGATACGTTGCCGGATTATTGCGAAGCCAACTTCCGACGGCTCTCCTCTGGCAACCACCAAATCGACGACAAATACGACAGGCATATATGGGTGCTTCTAGCGAGGAGTATCGCTGTCCCTCCTGGAGTTGGGCAAAAGTCGATATAAATCGGCTGGACGATGGGTGGTCGTGTGGGCTCTACACGTTTAACCCCCTTAAAGTTTCAAAGCCTCAGGTCAATATACTGAGCATGGAGGTGACGCCAGTTGACCCGAGCAACCTATTTGGGAGTCTCAAAAGCGCGCACCTGGTTCTCGAAGGCCGATTGCTACCTTGGACCATGATTAGCAGTACTGATAAATCCATGCAGTGGATACTTTTTGACGGAGAGAAAGAAGCCCATACTGCCAAATCCGAGCTGTTCGTTGTTCCATTCTGCGCGACTTAGGTTCCTGGTTTGTCGAAGACAGTGATGGATGTGTTTTTTCTCATCGTGCACAGACTCAACGCAACAGAGCAAGAGCGCTATGAGAGGGTTGGAATTGCAACGTTGCGATGGGGTCACGAAGAAGACTACAACATGAGAACGATCAACGAGGTCTTTGAAGCTAGTGAGGTGTGGCGTAGATGCTTGACTGTGGAGCCAAGGCCTATACATCTGGTATGAACAATAGCTCAATGAGTGTCTTTTGAACGTCGCTGGTGGAAGCCTGCGAGATTAAAATCTCTGTGTCACCTTGCAGACCTATGTGAAGTTCGTACCATTTCTGGAAAAAGGGCATGAAGGACATCACAATGTTGTTTAGGAAATCACTTGCGGAGATGCTTGAATATCTTATCCTCGTCTAGCTCGCGAGATACCCGCAGCGAGCGATTCGGTCCCATTTTCAATCTAGAGGTTCACGCGTTCTTCAAAATATTGGGGCATTGTTTCATATATATCATGCCACCTTCGTTAGCGTTGTTTCGTCTATTGCCCCCTGGTTGACGGAGAACCTGGGGAAATTTTCCGATCCCCGCAAGAACCCGGGGATACCTGGATACTGTATATTGTATGTGACCGAGCTGGAAAGAGCATAGCATAAGTGTGAACGAATTAGGAAATCTCCACCGGAACAATTCAACCAAAGATTCAGTCCACTACTTCATGCTTACTTCCGACTGCCTCAATTAGTCCTTGTCTCATTTACGCAAAATCAAACAATGCATTTCGAGCGGGTGATCATCCTAAACGTCCTCCAATGAGACGTGATGCGCTTTTTGGTTTGTCCTTGTGCCTCGTCCTTAAAACTCAGATATCCCCTTCCTTATACCGTACTCAAATACCAGCATCGTAAATCCCACATCAGTGCCAACGTTGCAATCATGAAGTCTCTCCATCTTGCCATGCTCCCCGTAGCCTCGGCCCAGTACTTCAGTTTTGGAAACTACTTCTCCACCGGTCCAGTTGCCACCAACTCCTGGATCCGACAGGCCACCACAACCCTCGTCCTGCCGGCTCTGAACAGCCCGCATAACGGGAACTTGGGCTTATGGCCCGGCATGGGCACCAAATTCGATTCGGGTGCTGACGGGCACCTCGTCCAAGGTCTTGCTATCTCCACTGTCGGAGCTGGGTGAGTCAATTCACAGACTTACATCGAGGCTTTTGAATTGATTTCCATGTCATCAGGTCTCCGTGCAATTTCGCAGCCTCCGACGGGAAGTGGTGCGTTGTTGCGAGCACATACGATGGTATAGTCTTCCATACAAGCCGCGCAAGAGATTGATTCTTAAACATCGATAGGCAACCAGAATGACGGTACCCCGTACCGTGCCAATCCCGGCGACAAGGTCACATATGACTGTAAGCTTTGCTCTGTTCCATAACGCGGCAAAATAAGGTATTCTCGCAGTGCTGACTGACCTTGGGTAGACAAGTACAACGATGCGACGGCCAATGTTGACCAGACCGTGTCTGTAAATGGCGTCAAAGTCTCAACTCTATCTACACGTACGAGAACCCTATAAAGTTAGGCTTTGTTACATAGATATGCTTACTAACTTGTTGTACAGCAAGCGGCCACGGCGCAGGATGGGGCACAGGTACGTCTACGTCTATGTTAGACCAACGCAACATGCACATGTTTCGTATACATTACGTCGCACGCTGACTGGTTCACTTTCGCGATTGATAGCAATGGAATGCCAACAGGCGAACTGCGGCACAGTTCCCGAACATCAATACCTCAACACAACACTCATCATGAACACGGCAGACCCGAACTACAAGAACACGCTCAGCCTCAACGGCGCTTCAGGCAGTTTGGTCACTGCGGATGGCGGGAAGACGTGGACTGTGGCTGATATCAAAATCAACCAGTACACATATACCTAGAGAAGAAGTACGAAGAAAAGACGTTATCTATTCGTTCAAAAAGAATTTTTGGCGAGAGATCGTCTGGTGTGCATCGTGGCTAGGGTATATTGTAGGAATTGTAACTTTCGTCGTCTATAATTCGTCCTTTCCAACAGAGTGTGCAATTGAGCCAGTGCAATTTACGTCCCGGGCAAGCATTTTGCTTTCACATGTGACCTGTACGAACATTCCCCGCTTACTGTGCCGCGTCCGTCACTGCGCCGCATTTGTATATACGGAAGTCGCTTTCGGAAGCTTCTATGAACACGGTGTCAACTCCTTCACCCCGCTATCACAGGGGATCCAACAATACTTCCAGGTGGATAGCGACTATCATCACGACTCTGTCTCCAAATCATGGCAGTCTTGACCTTTCTTTGGGAACACTGCTCCAACTATAGATTTTTCTCTTTTATCAAAGTAGTCATCGTCGTGGTAAGGGCACGCAAAAACATTTGACTTGCTTGAGAAAGCCTAACTGTTCTCCAGCCAAGTCTATATCTCCTAATCCGTGCGGTATACCGAATCTTCTTGCACCCGCTACGTGCTTTCCCCGGGCCCAAGCTACGTGCCATATCACACATTCCCCATGCGATTGCGGGGACCAAAGGGCGCGCAGCTTTTGATGTCAGAGATCTTCACGCCAGATACGGAGAGGTTGTGAGGATTGCGCCTGACCTGCTCTCTTTCATGACGCCCAGTTTCTGGCAAGATATCCATGGCCATGCTGCTGCTAAGAAATTTCCGAAATATGGTTACTTCAAAGCCCGAGGGGATGCACAGCCATTGTTGACGGCAGATGAAAAGGACTACCCTCGCCAACGTGCAGCCCTCATGCAAGGCTTCTCAGAACGGGCAATCGCGGGGCAGGAAAGCACGCTCAAGCGACACATTGATCTCTTCATGAAGCGACTGGAGGAGAACAGTGAGCGAATTGACATGAGTCAATGGTTCCAATGGTTAACATTCGACCTCATTGGAGAATTTGCACTTAGCGTGCATTTCGATGTGTCGAAGACAGCCAGAACCACCCCTGGGTCGCGATCTTAGTCCGGTGGTTCCGGGCAGTCAGCTTTGCTACAAATGCAAACGAATTCGGCATGCTGGCTCCTGTGCTCATGCTCTTTACCGATATTAAAGATCTGATGGGTATCAAGATTCACCAAGAGAACGCTGCTGCTGCAGTTAAAAAACGTCTCGAGATGGAGGATGATCCGAATCGGAACGATATCTGGTCATATATCCTGCGCAGAAAGCACGAGAACCCATTATCGCTTGGAGAAATGGAGATCAATGCCGCGGCTTTGCTCATCGCAGCTACTTCTCCTGTCGCAGATACGCTTTCCGGGGCTATTTACTTTCTCTCCAGGAACCCAAAAGTGCTACGGAAACTGTAAGGAGAGCTTGAAATTCATGTGACTTCCGAAGGGCAGCTAACTCTATCATCCACCTCAAAGATGCCATATCTACACGCTGTCATGAACGAGACAATGCGATGCTATACGCCTACTCCCGGCGGAGGAAGACGTCAAGCTCCACCTGGTGGTGCTACGGTGTCTGGCCACTATGTTCCTGGAGGCGTAAGTGAGTCTTGATCACACCTGAATATGGAACTGATGATATGACCCAGACCGTTGTCGCTGTGTATCAGCTGCCAGCATTCACTTTGCCAAACAACTTTGCACTCCCAGACTGCTATCTACCTGAGCGCTGGTTACCAATCGATCACCCCGACAGCCCCAAAGCGACCTTGACGGATGAACAGGAGGTTTTCCAGCCCTTCAGTGTCGGTCCCAAAGCTTGCATAGGCAAAGGCTACGCGTACGCCGAAATCAAACTGATTTTAGCCCGAGTTGTATGGCATTTCGATTTTGAACTCCTGGACAACGGATTTGCAGTAGAAAAACAAAGGGCATTTCTTTTTCGGGAGCGCCCACCCCTTAATGTGAAGCTCAGCGTTAGACAGCATTAGCAAGCAGCTACTAAGCATTGGCTAAAACCAAACTCAGGAACTAGGTAACAGTCACATGGTGGACTGAAAGGGTTCATCTATGGTTGTTCATCAGATTAATGGGATAGGATCGAGGATACTGTTTCGTAGCTAATTACGATCCATACACCCAGCGATATCTGTTAGGTCAGATAACCTGTCCGTGTACGGTTTTGCAAGACCCTGAAGCCTCGAAGTCACCCATGACACGTCAAGGGTGTTTCTCCTTAATGACGTTTTCTGAAGGCTGCCGTCCTTTTGATACTGAATACAGTTGGAAAATTGGAAAAAGAGTGGAGTGTAATTTGTGGCTGAGTAGAGGAATAAGTACGAATGGTTTCGTGACAGTGTCCCAGATGTTCAGCATCTACCGGCGTCGTCGTACCTCGATGATAGACTGTCCGGACATTGTGTTTGAAGATTCCCAAACCTTGACCAATTCCAAGCCCACGGAGTCAAGAAGTTCCCGAAACTGGTGCTCTGTCCTCTCCAGAGACGAAAACTGGGACATCATGACCAAGTCCATGACTGCGGGGAGGAAAGTTACATCTCGCTCTGGGAGCAATGGCTCATCCAGCAGCAGCACTGACTCTGGGGCCATTGCATTGCGAATGTTCTCGAGTATGGTCTTTGCTTGCTTGTCCGGCCAGTCATGTAGAATGTGGCCTACGAAGTAGATCTTGGCGTTCCGGCATGGCTGAGGTTCAAAGAAGTCGTGCGTCATTGCTTCGATACCTTCAGGCATCGAGCTGATACCGTCTATAACCGGGGCAATGTCTTGAACAACGATTTTCCCAGGTAGCTGAGTATATCTTTCCTTGAGGGCAATGGAGTGATGACCCACGCCTCCACCAACATCGACCAAGAATGTTTCAGAAGGTGGGGTAGCAGCCAAGTGCTGCTCCAGTGGGTAGATATCAAACCACTTCTCTTGAGAAGCGAGTTTGGTCCTCAAAGACATGGTCACATCGTTCGCGTGCTGATACCTCGGATTTGAGGCGAGCCACTCGAAGACGTGGAGTTTTGTTCCAGTCACGAACTGGAAGGGGCCGTCGAAAGCATCAGTGGGACTTTGATATCCACGCGCCTCAAAGTAGGCTGGCAGCTGGAACATATGTTGTAACGTGTTCGTGCTTCATTTCGAGTTAACAAGCGCCCAGCTCCAGTAGGAAAAGTTGTGGAACGTACAATTGGATCATCGCTTGTGAGATCGGCGATGTGGTGGAGAATAGAGCTACTTCGGGTAGCGGTTGGAAAACGTCCTGGTCCACTTCCCTGAAATGGTTCATATCGATCAACACTCGAATTAAGCGACCTGAGAACATTAAGTACTGTCGCTGAATAGGGTGCAGACAATGTCAGATACTCACGTATTAGCAACGCTTCGCACTTTGTTTCATCGCTCAACTGTTGCATGTTTAGGCTCTCTCCCTTCTTCAAAGCCGCAGTCGCAACATCAAACAGATGAATATCGATGCCTAGGCGAATGATTAAGGCTCGGACTGGCTGCAACATTCATGTTAGTCAAAATATCCTTGGGCCGATGGAAAAAGGGACACATACGCCGAAGCACAGCGACGTGAGCTTTTGTTCAGGCGTTTCCAAGGCGGTTACTAAACCGTTGCATGCTTCGACAAGCTGTGCCTTCTCAGCTGAAGTCGCCGTTCCAGAGTTTGCTGTAGCATCGCGTATTGTTTGTATGATGGTGGAGAAGCTCATGATGGGTGTGTAGGTAGCGGGAGTAGATTTTGGTTCGTGTAGGTAGGATTGCGTATGATGATGATGCCAAATAAGACAATAGTGCGGCGCGATGAGTTATGATTGGAATAAAATCAGGGAGCCGCTCCTGAGATTTATATACTTTGTTTCTTGATATTGTTGTCCACGGACTATCCGAGGCTTCGGGATATTCGGTCTCGGGGATATCGGATCCGAGCTAGTGTACTGCACCAAACCAACTAAAGGTCCACGCATCAAGGAGTTCCTGTTGTCTGATGTCCCTGAGGGAAACTTTCGTCGTCCAAAAGAGACGAAACCTCTTTACACTGCCGCATCGTCACGGGACAGGATAGCGGCAAAGGCTTGGAACTTGTTAGCGTAATCAAACTTGTTGGCATTTACCCGCCAGCACCTATCATGATCTCGAGATGATGATTGGATCTTCGGTTTGAGACACTGTAGGTGAGTTGATTAAAGTATTTCAATCCAAGGCTGTAAGGTAGAGCTGAAGCAAGGGCATATAAGAGATCTGGTTTGAGTTACATATGTTGACGCAGTTTCACGTCCTATTTGCATTCCAAGCGAGCGTAACAAGCCAGTTCAGAAGTATAATCGCATCGTGCAAGAGGGTTCCCGAGATTCAAGCAAAGATGAATAGGAAATTATTCGGCTAACTGGAAGCTATCATCAAATGTTGGCATACTTCGTTCCTTGAGGATGATATCGCTCTCCAACAATGGGGTGTTCGGCAATAATAGAGTCTAGAATCTCCATTTGCCCATCTGTCAAAGGGACCGCCGCAAGGTTTTCCTTGATGTGTTCGGTCGAAGCTGTAGCGATTGCCTGTCAGTATGCCTTCTACATAAAATTTCATTAAGCAAGATTTGGACCTACTAGATCCTGGAATTGGAGTGACGACAGGCATATCCTCTCGCTCAGAAAGTGCTAGAAGCCAGCCTAAAGCAACCTGCGCCGTTGTTCGTCCCAATGTTTCCGCCATTCCCTCTACCGCTTTTACCAAATCCAGATTGTGTTCTAGATTTCCGGGTTGATATCGTGGAAGCATTCGCCTATAGTCGTCCTGTGGAATGTCTTCATACGATAGCAGCTTCCCAGTGAGGAAGCCACGACCAATAGGGCAATATTTACAAATGCATTAGCTCAAATGAGGAGGAAGAAGGGAACGTTACACAAACGCGATGATTGGGATTTCGAGTTCAGCACAAGTACTGAGTACGTTGTTATGCAGTGCATCGGTGCACCAAATTGAGAGCTCGATTTCCACAGCAGCAATGTTCGTAAGCTTGGCAGCTTCTCTAATCGTCTTCGCACTGACCTCCGTCAAGGCGACCCCTCCAATCTTGCCTGCGGCTACTAGCTCACTCAAAGTTGTGACTTGCGTCTTCAACGGAACGTCCAAGTCAATTCTTGCTGTCTCAAACATCTCAATCTCTCGACCCAATTGACGGACACAATTCTCCACACTCTTTCTGACAATCTCGGGTTGGCCACTTGGCTGGAAGGTCGGCAGCATCGCGCCTTTCACGTTCAGAATGACCTTATCGATGTACTCAGGATACTTTGCAAAGAAGTGGTTGAGCAGTACGAGTGAGTTGTACTCTAGTGTACCGTAAAATTCTCCAGCGTTCCAGACGAGACTGCCCGCTTCTGCTGCAACGCGAAGGCATTCGATAGCCTGTTCTTCCGGCGGGGCATTAGGCGGCATAGTAAGACTCCCAAGTCCATACCCATGTGACCAACGTTCTTACCCATGATCACGTGCGGAGCCATGGTATGCGATAAGAGCTGCTTCAGTCGATTAGAATCCGTCTGAATGGATGAACTGCTGTTGAAGGAGCGATAGAGGATCAGGTGGGGAGGTTGACCCGAAGTTTCACATCCGGTGATCCCGCATGCTGTGCCGCAGATATACGCCGCAGTCGCTACTACGAACATATGCATTGCTACGCCTCGCACCTGACTGCCACAGAGAATCATTCCTGGACTAATCATGCTACGGGCCTTTCCCACTCTATCTCCTCTGGGTCTTTCCAATATTCAGTCCCACTCATCCTGAACCCCATTTTTTCAAGCACCTTTCCGCTTCTCGCATTTGCCTTTTCGGTCTCTGCAATGAACCTCTTGACCCCTCTTTCACTCCTCGCCCACTCCATGACTGCCTCAGCGGCCTCCTTGGCGATCCCCTTTCCCCAGCAACCGGACGCCACTCCATAGCGAAGCTCGATCATTTCTAACCATGACGGTAATGAATGATCCGTCGCAGTACGATCGGGCATTGAAGTAGCTGTTGCGTCACGGACGCCGGCGTAACCTATCCATGTGATCGAGTCTAATTCCCATCCACTGGACGCGAACACTCTGGAATAATCATCCTGTTCGAGAACCCGGAGGCTTGAGTCTGGACGACCTAGTTCCCTCCCTACGCCAGGTTTTGATTGCGATTGCTGAAAAACTTCTGGCAGGAGGCCTACTGCGAAATCGCCGAGTCCTCTTTGGCCCCAACATCTCTGTACGTCTCGTGTGTGGATCACCTCGTATGTCTGCTCGTCACTCCATGTGACAGCGGGGAAGTGATGGCTGAAAGCCATTTCGCAGAAGGCTGGGTCGGCGTGCAGAGTTGCATAGAGAATGCGATAATTCGAAATTGAGATTGCAATTGGAGTTGGTAATAGGATGAGGCGGCTGGTGAGAACAGCGAAAGGTGGGAATGTTTGTTCATTCTTTTGAGACATACTGGGCTTTATTTCCAATGATTGCGTTCGGTGAAATATGAGCGGAAAGCGAGGGTTTATTCCATCTCTATACTTAAAAGTGAGTCATTGCCTGTGACCCCGCGACCCACAAAGATCGGTTTAGCGCTTGTCCTAATATAGTCAAGATTGAGTTGAAATCTCCACCAGGGACATTAAGCGATCGTTCCGTAGGCATTTAGCATGAATTTCGAGCACTTAAGATATAACGTAACCGCACGATGATGGAAAGGCTCCAAGCTGTGATAAGCTAAAATCAGAGAAGTCGTAAACCTGGAGTCCCTCAAAATTCCTACTCCTAGGTTGTTACACTACGAGCTATACCCCAATCTCTGGCGAATGAGAAGAAAGAGGTATTGCAATCCAGCATAAGCCAGCTCCACCTTAGTTCCAAGTGCCAATGCGCCGAATGCGATGCTCAACATCTGTTTCGCATGACCCCATCTCAGCACCTGATGCTCCCACTGAATTGGTGCAAGTTTTCCTTGAACGACTTCCTCCATGAGTTCACAATGGTAGGCGGCTTGGTTTGTCGCTTCCCCAATGTGTGGTCGAAGACCAAAGAGCGCGTCTCCAACAATGAAGAGCTTGTCGTGGAAAAAGACTGCCTTTGTTGATGATGCATTGTGAACTTTAGTCACAAATGGTGCGGGAGTGTTCTCCACTACGGTCGCTAGAAAAGGAGGCATCGTTCGTTTGGCAACCTGTCGTTGGACTTCCCATACGTCAGGGCGTACGGAACCACGAGGAACCGTACCGTGGTGGAGTTTGCCATCCTTGTCCGTCATCGTGCGGTTGTACTGCGGTGAATCTTCAGGAAGATTGGTATACCACACAAAATTGTAAAGGCGCTTGCCCTCCTCAAGATCGCCATCATCAGTCGGAATTACATAGCTGTGACATGTCAGAATCTTGGATGGTATATGGCACACAGGACTGATACTCACCCGACTACAATACTGCGATCCATGAAGTGATAGAGGACACTATGTTGAAAGAATTTTCGGTGTTCCACTGGAACCTGGTCTTCCTTGATTGTTCCCCTCCAACTGACATACCCTGCATACTGTCGAACAATTCCAGGAACCAAACTCCTCCGTATAGATGAGTTGGCACCATCTGCAACAATAACCAGGTCCCCCAATATAGAGCTAGTCTTCTCAATAACAGTATCCTCAAACTCCACTCTTACATTGTCTTCCATCTCTTCGACGGAGATCACACGCGCGCCATGCTTGAAGGTACCCTTCGGCACGTCATCCCCAAATTTTGGAGGGTTGGGTACAGCTTTCGAGGACGAACCATCGAAGTTCGCTCGTAGAATGCTCATAAGAAGACCCCAACTAGACATAGCTTGAGCAGTCTTGCTTGCGAACAACATGTCTCCAGACTTCTTGATGAACTGTGGACCTGTCGCAGGAATATCGAACTTGCGGCCCGTACGATCGTACTTGCTCAAAAAGTTCAATACATGTGGGCCCGCTCGGATGCCTGCGTCGAAGCCCTCCCTCACATGAGCACTGTCTTCAAGTTCGAGGATTGTTACATCATATCCGTGCCGACCGAGCATGATGCCGTGCATCAAACCCGCAAGTGATCCACCTATCTTGGTTCTAGTCAGCCAAACGCATAGATAATCTGGTTTGGTTCCGTACAACTACGGCTGATTTCCCCATTTTGCGTGCAACAGCGGTTCGGTTCAAGCAAGAGAGCCGCTAATGAAAGACTTCGTTGATGTTAAATGCGGAAACCTATTCCGTGGGCTGAGAAGCGAGGAAATGCTACAGATTATCCCAAAATCTTGCGATTTGTATGTCTCCAGGTCACATCAGCCAGAGGCTTGCGTATCATATCGTACTTCCAAATGATGTCCTACACAAGACTTGTTTCAAGAATGGGGACCTCGTATCCCGCGTGTGTTGATCTCAGCACGCGTCAACGGCTGGGGGCTAGACTCGTCGGTGGGTTTTACACACCAATGAGGCTGCCCAAACAGCCTGCAATCTGCAATTACCCCAAGCACCGCACATGAATGGGGGCCCCAGGTTCTGCGATGCATACCAAATTTTCCTGATAATGGAGTACCGTTGTACAAGGCAACGGAGCTCGGCCGTCAGCTCGTATTGCCTTGTTTTTCACTTCCGACGGACCATGTGGGGGCACTCTTCTTCCAGTGATGATGCGTCTTGCAGAACTCTCAATCCGTCACCAATTCAAGCTCGTATCGGAGTTGCTTCCTATTTTAGCGATGAATTTAACCCCCATATCTTATTGGTCTTTCAGGTGTGAAAATGCATGCGTAATCCATGCGCTCTTCGATTGACCAGCGCCCTGATTTCGGAAACCGATTATTTATTGTGCAGCGATGATCTTCAGACGCCACCTCAGCCCGTGGGTAGAGTCTGCTGTGCGCGGGGTCCAGAAGCCTCAGACTCCGCCCGCGCAGATCTACAAGTCTAGCAAGATACTCTTTACATGACTGTGCCAGAAGGGGTTCGTAATTTGTCCAAACGAGTGCAAGGGAATGCCATTGCTGTCTTGAACTATATCGATTTGCGAGAGGAAGGAATCGAAGCTTGCTTTAGGCAAATTCCTCAATGATCACTAACCGAAATAGCCATTCTATAGATCCAATTATGTATGATGTTTCGTTCTAACGTAGGTATCACAGCTGCGACCAAAATCTCTCGCAAAATTTACTCTTCTTCGCGATTCGCATGCTAACCTCGTCGAATGATCCCTCTGCCATCAATTCGAACAACTTGATGTCCGCCTGGAGATCCTTTGCAGCCCAATTGCGGAGCTCAATTGCTGTGAGGGAATCAACTCCGTATTGATACAATGACTTCGAGGTATCCACGTGAGACTCTTCGACCATCATTGCCTTTGAGAGTTTCTCCAACAGTCCACGGCTGATGATGCGAACCGCATCAGAAACAGATTCTGCAGTACGAAAAAGCTGTTCATAGCTGCGTTCTGTACTTGGTGCTGTCATTGAGCTGGAGTTGATATCGTCATCCATGTGCCTGAACGTTGCCCATCCCATCCATGGTGGATTACTGATTCCTTTGACCTTCATACCGGCAGGAGACTCCAGGCCAATGATACGTTGGACGTCAGGGATCCTGGCTGGATCTTGATGTCTTTGACAATAAATATCGAGTATCCGGTAGAATTCCATAGTCGGAATGGGAACATAACAACCAACCCTGCCCATAAGATTCTCCATGTAACTATTACCAGCAATCACTCCTTCAGATTGCATCCAGCCGAGATCCAATGCTACGGCCTGCTGTCCGTGGGAGACTCGATATCGGGCTAAGGCATCCTGGTAGGTGTTTCCTGCCGCGTAGTTTGTTTGAGCACCGAATCCGGTGATACCCGAAACGGACGAGAGCATGATGAAGAAATCTAGGTCACGCGGTAGGAGGCAATGTAGGTTCCAGGATCCAGCGACCTTTGGCCTGACACCCTCTAGCCAGCCGTCAAACTTCATGAGCTCGAAGAAAGAGTCCTGATCTGATGTTAATTGTATTCAGGAGAAGGCAGGGATCGCGAAGAACAAACCTTGATCACCATAGTGCTGTTTATGCACCCGCGAATAGGTGGCATTCTCTTCTCGCACAGTTCAATTGCTTCTTTGAGCTTATCGTGGTCACCGATGTCGCATCGAGGAGCTTCAACTGTGATTCGTTGTCGTTCGAGCTCCGTTACCAAATTTTGTGCTTCGATTGTCGTGGGCCCTTTGCGAGACAGCAGAATGAGATGTTTCGCACCATTTGAAGCCATCCAACGAGCGATGCTTCTTCCAAGGCCTCCAAATCCACCCGCTATTATATATGTAGAATCTGGGTCTAGACGACTAGAGCCGAATGTAGGGTGTTTGACCTGTTCGTGAAGTCAATACTTGAGTATTTGGCTGCGAATGAATCGAAGTTCGGGCGCATAGGGGCATTGACACTTACGCGAACTACGTCATTAGGGCGCATTTCAATCACCATCTTGCCTTTACTCTTTCGACTTTGGAGATGTCGAAAAGCTGCTTCAGTCTCGCCGACCCCGTAGATATTGAGTGGCGTGGGAGCCGTGAGGTAGCCCGCTGCAAGCAGATTCAAAGCAGCTCGCAGAGAGCGATGACCCAGCGAGGGACGCTCGTGCAAGAGCAAACCTAGGTCTACGACGGAGAAGCTGGCGTTGGAGCCGAAATGAAACATGGGTAGACTCGACTTCTCGAGGACGTCTCTCTTTCCGATCTCAATGAACCGTCCAAATGGCGCAATGCAAGACCACGATGCTCTCAGGAGTTCCCCTGGAAGAGAGTTTAGAACAACGTCGACACCCCGACCGTTCGTCTTGCGCATTATCGCGTTTGCAAACTCATCAGTTCGGCTTGAGAAGATATGATCCTCTGGAATTCCGTATGTGTCAACTAGAAACTGTTTCTTTTCCTGAGAGCCAACTGTTGTAAATAGCCGTGAGACGCCTAAGTGTCGTGCAAGTTGAATGGCTGCTTGGCCCGTTCCACCAGAGCCCAGATGAATGAGAACGGTGTCCTGTGGCTGGAGGCGAGCCACCTCCACGAAAGCGTAATGTGCAGTGGTGTATACTATCGGAATAGCAGAAGCCTCGGCGAAAGCGATAGAGTCCGGAATCCGAGAAATATACGATTCATTGCATCGAACGAACGTCCTGAATGTAAGTATCGGTCCAAGAACAATGACTCGGTCGCCAACGCGAGCTTCTGACACACTTGCACCCGTCCTGGTTACGATTCCTGAACATTCTCCACCAATGCGGTCGGAATCGATTTGGCCGAGTGCTGCTAGGCAGTCTCGAAAGTTCAGGCCCGTAAATGCGACTTCTACCTCTACATCGAAATCGGCCAGCGGTTGCGCAGCTTCATAGTCCCCTTCAAATACCAGTGAGTCCAGAAGCCCAGGAGTCCCAATACCCATCTTCAAAGGCCCTCCATCTCTGAATGAAGAGCTAACAAGCTTTTCCGAAACGACTCCACCTCGGACACTATCTGTGAGCAATCTATCGTGTAATACACGTCGTATGTGGAGGATGTCATTTTGAACTTCATATTCGGGCTCACATTCAGAGCTTGGTGTTTGAAGCTTGCAAGTGATGACGTCGATGACGTGCTCGATGCTGCGATCTATGGTTGACGCATCCTTATCGAGAATGAGAGTCGTCAACTGCAAATAGCCGAGTTCGTTCCGGAGCACTCGACTGAAGCCCTCCATCATACGTACTTCCGGACTCGCGTACCCAGCGTCTCCGGCAGCTATCCAAAGGATCTTCTCAGATCCTATGATAAGCCTTTTCAGTTCTTCGAAGGATTCCGGATGCAGGTTGGAAAGAAATGGACGGTCAAAGTCGGTCACCAGGATCCGAAAAGGTTTGATACGAAGCGGATTTTCGGTAGATTGAGCTAGTGAGAGTATCTTGCACTCTGAAGCTCCAAGAACTTTGAGATGCTTCTCGAGCTGTAGCGTAAATTCTTGCTGCAACTGACTATTCTCGCCAGTAATGATCTCAATGCTTGGAAACACTGAGTTCGACTGAATTGGGCTAGACTCTGTCGCTGTATAGAGAATGGCACCATCGTCCTCGAAATTGCCAAGCTTGCGGCCGAGGTCACTGAACCCAGCCTGGACAAGCGCTTGGTTCCAACTCGTTATACATAAGTGTTGATGTGCTCCTTTAGGTCCATCGTCATCCAGGTATGGCGGGTTGTCGACCCCATTTGGGTGATTCAGGATGTGACATGACTTGATGGTTCCATTAGTACTCAAAGGACCAATGGGATTTTGTTCCTCGACTTGTGTAATCGTGTCTCTGATCAGCATTTCGCCGCCGCTGCAATGGTGTCAGCCATGAGAGATGGTATCGGAGTGTATACTAAGCATACCTTCTGAGCAGAGATCGCAACGTCGCAAGTGGATTTTTGCAAAGGTTCATATTATGCAAAGACTGTGTCGTACAGTTAATGGACTCATCTTGTTCATTGGCAGAAGAGAGACACACCTCCTGAACCAAGATCAAGTCATATGTGCCTGAGCTGAAGCCTTGCATGGCGATGTCTGCATTGAGGTCCAGTGTCTTGAATTCTAGCAGATCTTCGTGGTGTTGTATCTGTGATGTGACTTCTTCGAGGTCCTGTGACGACCTTCTTGTAAGCATATACGATGCCATACGTGCCACAGAACCACGGTTGTTATCCAAGCGGTCGAGTGCGTCCAGGAATGTGGAAGCCTCTGAGCTCGGGCTTGATCCAACCTCTAGTATGTTCATATCGGGTTTTTTGTGAAGCGCAAGTTCGAGGTAGCTTCTCAGCGCCTGCCTCTGTGGATCAGGAGAATGTGCAGGTGCCCTTGAATTACAAAACAATTGAAGCTGCTCGCTGCTCATGAGTGTTACATCAGGCATTGTTCTAACACTGTAACAAAGCTGGGCACTCTTTGGTACAGGTGCATTGTCCACCACCGTGCTCTCCATCTCCATTTCGAGTAGGACTTGGCTTAATCTGGAATCGAAGAACACGGTTGTAGATGTGGCTTTTCGCTTCCCGTATTGATGGAGTTTGGAGTAAGCACGAAATTCGTTATTACCTGGCAGGTCTTGAATGTTGCTCGCGACATAGAGCCGATTGATCCTGGTTGGTATGATGGTCGGAAGTGTTGTCAGCCCGCCTTTAGATAAGGCAGCAAGCATCAACTGTGCACCTGCATCGAGTGGGACGGGATGAATGACACATGAGGGGCCATATTGAGGGCTTGAAATGCTGCTTTGGGCTTGCCTGATCGTTGCTGTTGCTTCGTAGTTGTTGCTGGCATGCAGGTCGTGTATTGCTTGGAACGCGGGGCCATAGTCGAATCCGCTTGACTTCAAGATATCGTACAGGTGATCGGAGCCAACAGGTCGAGTACTATTCTCGGTGACATTGTGATATCTTTCCATTTGAGCAACGAAATACGCGTTAGGTTCACTTTCGGTGCCGATGTCATTTGTATGATCGAGGGCCATCCGAATGCGTCCATTGCAGTGTTCAAGCCATTGTGATTGCTGAACAGAGAATACCCTGAACTCTGTCCAAATGCGAACGTTATCCGTTGGAAGCTCAGCAGATCGAAGATGAATCTGCGTCTCCACTCCCTCCGCCTCAGAACTGATCACGAGGGGAGCTTTAATGACAACATCTTCGAGAGTAAAGCCAGTCTTCGTGCCAAGAGTAGACGACAGCTGTTTGAGTGCCTCGATAGCCATGACGAGGAAGCCTGACGCAGGGTAAATTGCAGTTCCACTGATTTTGTGATCTTCGATCCATGGGAGTTTGCCAAGAGTAATGAAGTTTCGCCACCGTGCTTCGAGAGGATTCCAGTCTGTGACTGGCGTTCCTAGTACATCTAGGGTCGGGTATCGCCGAAGCCGATATTCTTTGCTCATCCTGCTTTCATGCCAGTACAGCTTAGAGTGGTCGAAAGGGTAACTGGGCGGATCCACTAGGGGCGGATGTTTCTCTTCCCCTTGATCATTTACTCTTGTGATCTTGAGATTATGACCGTAGGACCACAAATGGCCAACAGAAGTAAGCATAGTGTCGATAGGTGGCTTTCCCCTGCTCAACGTGGCATGATATCGGGTATTCATTGGGGTTTGAAGACTGGACTGTTCGAGAATTTCCTTGATGGGTACTCTAAGAGCAGAATGGGGCCCGATCTCTAGGAGAGTAAATGACTGCGCCTCGAGATTGGAATCGTGCAGCATGCTTTCCACGGCGCCCAAGAGATTGACTTGGGAAACAAGATTCTCCACCCAGTATGCCTTATCGGAAAGCCGATCAGGTGTTATGTACTCTCCCGTGACTGATGAGAACATGCTGATGTCGTTCGTGTTGGACATGGTGAGTCGTCCCATTGCAAACATGTAATCTTCCGCAATGCGCATCATGGCGCTCGAATGATACGGTATGTCGACCTTCAGCCGTTTGGCAAAAATGGACTCATTCTCCAATTCTTTCTGTAGTTCATCTAAACGGCTAGACTTGCCGCTCAAAGTCACATTTCGCGGACTGTTGATGCAGGCTACACACAAATCGTCTTCAGGAGACAGATGTTTCGTGATTTCAGATGAGGAAATGCCGACTGCCATCATTCCACCGTGTATTTCTCCAGAGGTGGCTAAGACTTGCGTGTAATGACCCCTGTAATAGGCGACTCTGCATGCTGACTCGTGGGACAATGCTCCGATGCAGTATCTGACAACTTTGAGATTAGCCGATCGGTCTAGATTGGAAAAACTTACGCAGCAGCGATTTCTCCCGAGGAATGACCAACGACACTTGATACCTTCACCTCCCAGTCTCGGAGTAAGTCAACAAGGGCAATCTGAATTGCGGTGCAAATGGCTTGGCTATACTCCGGCTGGTCTATCCTTGATGTCTTGGGAGATTGCAGTAGCTCTTCTAGAAGGTCGTCAGACTGATTTGCTTTTGTACAATGACGTGTGATAGAGAAGTTACCTCGAAGTGACCAACTGCAACCCATGTTGCATAGATAAAATTCTGACTGTTCGATACTGGAACGAAAAACCGAATATGACATAAGCTCCTGTCCCATGCGAGGATACTGTGCACCCTGGCCGGTGAATATGAAACCTAGACGTGGAGACCCTTTGCATTGTACTGGTGCAGGCATGGTCTCGTTGACCAGATCCATGGCTTTCTCCGCCAGCACAAACGAACGCCATGGGAAGTAACTGCGACGATCTGCTAATGTGAAGGCTATACTGCTGAGAAGTTGATCGTCTCCTTGATAGTTCATATTCTCGGTAAAAAACGATCTATACTTGTCCTGCATGCGATGGATCCCTGTGTTGTCGAACGCTGATAAGACAAGTAGCTTAGGATTACTGATGCACTGGAAGCCATGGTGATGATCTATAGACTTGGCTTGAGGATCCCTCAGAGTGCCTGTCAAGGCTATAGCAGACATCCTCGGCACATTCTGAAGAGATGGAATCGATGAAGTGCGGTGATATGCTTTCAAGTGCCTTAATCTAAGGTGGTGATAGGCATCTTCGAGAATTGCGTGGGCATTGGAGCCACCAAAGCCGAAGGAATTCACGGATGCCCTTCGAAGTCCTTCGCTGGGCCAGAGTACACTGGAATTGGGAAACTAAGATATAGCGTGAGCTACGGTCTGAGGGGAACCTTTCTACGAGATGCATACCTGTATGTCACGTCTGTTTACTTCAATTTCCGGATTGAGTGATTCTAAGTTCGCTATTGGAGGAATGATACCACGTTCGAGTATCATGACTGTTTTGATCAAACCGGCTAGGCCACTGGCCCCTTCTAGGTGGCCGATATTGGACTTTACGGAGCCACTTGAATCGATGATTCTCGTTAGTATATTTCGCATGAGAAGCTTGGAGGATAGCACAGTATGCCAATTGAAGAGCGAGTACTCACACATAAAGAGGACCATCGAAGGTTCGGTATAGTGCTCCTGCCTCCGTTGAGTCTCTACGAATCATGTCAGTGTCTGAAGCAGCGAAACTACTTTAGTAGAACGGCATGTGATTGGAGAGGGTAGGCAGTTACCCAAGTACTGTGCCAGTTCCATGTGCCTCAACATATCTCGTATGGCTTAGACTTAGACCCGCCTTGGCATAGGTTTCTCGAATCAGCGATTCCTGGGCAGTTTGACTTGGTTGTGTGATCCCGGGAGTACGACCATCTTGATTGGAACCGGTAGCTCTGACAAGAATCTGTTAGCACCTAGAAGTTCGATGCTATGATAGAGATACTACTTTCGAAGGCGCGTACCTAATTACAGCTCGAATGACGTCTCCATTTGCGACTGCGTCAGGAAGTCGCTTGAGGATAATAGCAGCGTTACCTTCTCCTCGAGAGTACCCATTGGCTCGAGAGTCAAAACTGTACGAAAGGCCGTCCTTGGAGAGGAAGTTCATGCTACTGAGAGATAGAAAAACGTCTGGAGAAAGCAACAGGTTCGACCCCCCAACAAGAGCCTGGGTGAAGTTCAGTACTAACGCAATCCATCCGGAGCGTCTTGAGATTGGGCATACTTACAATGTCTGAGTCTTTACTACGTAAACCTTGGCACGCAACGTCTAAGGCAACCATACTACTCGAGCATGCAGAGTCGAAATTTACGCTTGGTCCGTTCAGATTGAAAAACCAACTTATTCTGTTGGCGAGAATGGCCAACGACGTGCCTGTAGCATGATAGTCGGGAAAATGGTCGCTATCTTTGCCCATTATCGTCTTCCAATCGTCCGAGAAGCAGCCTGTGTATACGGCAGTCTTTGAGCCAAAGATATCATGGAGAGGTATTCCCGCTTGAACAATTAGTGCTACGCAGTGAAAAGTGCGGTAGAACATACAGTTTTCGAACGCTTTGTAAGCGGTCTCCAGCATACGTCGATGTTGTGGATCCATGGCCTTTGCCTCTTTCGACGTGATTGAAAAGAAAGGTGCATCAAAAGCCTCTAGAGGCTCTTTCAGGAAGTGAGCTCCTTTGACAGGAAACTATGTCATGAAGTCAGTGACTTAACACATAAGGTAGCACATTAAAACCCACGTTCTCTTTGCGAGAGCCATCGGGGTGGTAGAAGGACCCGAAGTTCAGTCTATCCTCCGGCCAACCTGACATTGCGCATCTCCCCTCCATTAGCATAGCCCAAAAGTCTTCCGTAGAGGTAGCGCTGTCTGCGAACTCGAATGCGAAGCCTACGATAGCGATAGGCTCGAGTATATCTGACTCGCCATCCTCGAAAGTGTCTACAGGTACGTCTGGGTGATGCCGCTCGTTCACCACCCCAGAACCGTTCCTTCCGGACTCGTGATGAACACCATTGGTGAACCCCTTCTCGTTGACCTTCGTAGCCATGAGTGGACTTTGAGCAACAGATAGAGCTATAGCTGTTGATAGAACAGAGTAGGTGAAAGGATGAGCTTTAGATAGGCCCTGTTCTCCAGGAAGTACTTTTTTACAAGAAGCCGCCGAGCATGAGCCGTCGTTAGGAGCCCATGGTAGCCTTTTGTCGCCACACGTTCTTGCGATGTCTTCTTTCGTATCGCTCATTTAGCAATCAAACCTAGTCCTCCGGTGAACCTAGTCTCCGGACCCAATGCTATCTACAACGAACCTTGAGCGTGCGGACCAAGTCGTGTTCTCAATCCTTGTCAATCCAGTAAGTCTGCCTTCGTTTCAAATTCTGCAACCCCGGAGGCTATCATGATATCCTGGTAGACTGGGGCCGATCGAGATCAGACATATTCCAGCCTTAGGCTTCGTGTTGTCTTCGGGTACGCCGACCGCTTTCGCTGATTGGGCACGTCTCGTGGCTGACGTCGGTCTTGCCTGCATTCTTCCGACCGCGTATGCTCTGCAGGGGCCGGCGGTTCCATGAGCCTGACATCACGAAGTACGAGTTCGGCCCCCATCCGCATCTGCAAGCCCAAAGAGAACCCACATTCATGCTGATTGGTTGATAATAGGAGTTGCATATTTGTCTCGCCGGAAATGGATTGAAAGCCGTCCTTGCTTAATCGTTCTTTCGTGCAGAAAGATGTAGGCTTAAATTTAGGTTCGACAATGATTGCATGATTTCCAACGATTATCCTACCCCCAAATTCAATATATACCAATAGTGAGTGATACATCCAGCTACAGGTCGCACAAGTGTGCCGCCAGTATGAAAGTTGGCCTTAGGCTAGGTTCCTGATCGTCTCAGACCAATCGTCACCAGTCGCGAGGACATTCTCAGCGTTGTTGGAAAATGCAGCATGATCTTTGTCCGCATCAGAGCCGGAATCTTTCCTCTCGCCATCGTTCGAGCTGGTTTGATCGGCTCTTCCATGCGAGCTGTCCGAACTGGACTTCCTCTTCCACAGTGATGAGAGACTCGAGAATTGTCGCGTAAAACGAAAACCTTTCTCTTTTACCAACTTTGGAAGTGTGATAGCACATGCGATGATGATTCCCAGTGATAATTCTGCGTAGGCCCAAAGTCCGTCCCATGCCGTCTCGTACGACCAGTCACCAGAGTTTTGAGCTAGAACGCCGTAGTAGGTTCGCAAAGCGGTTGCAACGGTCGCACTAGTAATCGGTCAATTCTGTCAGTTCTTTTTAACATGGAAGTTCCGGGTCTCAGGGAAAAGGAAGGTAAGCATACAGTAAACCGCTTGCAAATAGCAGCGAAATCCCAAACTTTTTCCGAAGAGGAATCTGCAGCCGCCACAGAGATCGTATGGGTAAGAATAGGATGACAAGATCCGAGAATATGTTGAAGAAACCGGTAGCTATATGTAGCTTGTAGTCGTCAACGCAGGATCCTCCAACGTACAATTTGTTCCAGATTTTTTCCCTCGGTGTGCACTCAAAAATGGCAACAAACATCCGTGAAATGTAGAAGCCAACATTCAGAGCGATGGTCGCCCAACCCCCAACAAACATAAACATGTTGAGACTCCGCACTGGAGCAAACATGCGCAGATATTGGAGTACTATGGCGGTCTTGATGCAGACGCAGCAGGCAGGGTACAAGATTTGGTAGATATTGAGCCACTAGTGGAGTTAGAAGCGCATGTCAAAGCAGAAGGCGGGCAACTAACGTATAGTAGTCTGAAGAATTCACCTAATGTAATGTTCCATTGATGCACACCCATTCCATAGTCCAGGGTGACTCGCCCAACTGCCTCTAACGCGATGAACAGCAACTAGTTTTCATTATCAGTTCTATGGGAGAAATTTAAGCATTCTTCTTCTTACAAATCCAAGAATGAGAAAATCTAATGTGGAATCAGCGCTCGAGATCCAAACACAATGTACAACACTTACACTCATCCAACTCCCAGCGTTTGAGCACGATGAATTTCGTGTAAGCTCGCAAAAGCATAAATAATCCACTGAATACAGTGCAGAATGAGACGCAAATATAGAAGGTAAATTGCTCTGGTCCGTAGTTGTGATTCAGATTTGGGGTGACGCCTTGAGGCGGGTGCGCGGCAGGCCCACGCAATAATTTGCCGTTGTCCATACTAGAGAAGCGTGTCGCAAAATTACTGTAGCCGAGATGCCACTACCCATTTTTTAGTTTGCCAGATCACTTATAGGATACTGTGTAAATCACCAGGCATGGCGGAAAGGTCGGCGATGATCCAGTCGACGGCCGCTAGGGGCGAAGCCTTTCCTAGAAGCATTTTCGGAAACCGAAATTAATGAGCTGCAAGGCAGTGCGACTGTTCGATTTCGAGTCGCAAGGTTGCTCGTATTGCCTTCTTCCATGTAGTTTTATTGACGGGCGGGGCACTTGTCTTGGCTTCTGTTGTGTAACCTACTGCAGGTGTTGCTGGTTGCCTAATTCCGAGGTCAAGCGTGCTGCAGTGTGGCACAGCGGCCCCGAACAACACAGCCCATCTCGACACATATTCAGCAACTCACTCTTGACAAGCCTACGTTTCTCATAGACCTCGTGAAGCTGCGCAAGACGACTTTTGAACGATGTTGTCTATCAAGCTGCCTAGTCTTTCCTCCGTCTTCCGCGGAGATGACTTCCGCCTTTCTACCTGGCTCGCGATGGGCGCGTGCCTCTCATCAGTATCTACACTCTTGTTCCCACGCTGGGTCACCATTAGTGTTCCGCTGCTGCTTATCTTTGAGCGTGTTTTACGGACGTATCTGTTGACCAAAGGCGTCGTGGTGAACCCTTCCAATGTCTTTCGTGGAAGATGGACAGCGCGCATCCCGAAAGAAGTTGCATCAGACAAGAAGCAAGGAGTTGTCATGTTTATTCTCGGTGCAAGAACTTTGCAGTATGTCCCAATTGACCGACTCTCAGCTCTCGGAGAAAGAGTAAACCGAATATTCTGACATGTTGTTAGTCCACTAGGCCGACTGGCTCCAGGACTGAAGGACCTTGGGACGCACTTCGGAGCAGCGTGGAAGGACGCCGAAACCAACCGCGAGAAATGGGGTTGTAGGTTCTTGCAGCATGTTTTGTTCGTATGCGCTAGCTGACACATATAGACCTTGGTAGAGCTCCGATTTTATATGGAGCAACCGGCGATGGTGGAACTACCATGATATGGCTCACATACTGGAAAGACCTTGAAAGACTCCAGGCGTTTGCTCACGGCGAATCTCATCGCCTGCTCTGGGATGGCTATCTGGCGAAACGGTATTCTAATCTTGGAATCATGCACGAGACGTATCACGCCGATGGGAGAGATTGGGAAACAATTTACCACGACTTCCACCCTTTCGGCATGGGTAAGTATTCACCTAACATTCCAGAGACCCAAGAATACCCGGCTAATGTCTGCGAAACTGGAACAGGCGAAGTCAAGTTCAGTGAGGACGGCGAGGAGCTTGAGTCCCCCTTGATGCGGGCTCAGGATCCCCGTCTCAAGACGATGTTCGGGAGACTGGGCAGGAACTGAGGCGGCATGATGCACAGGAATCTCCGAGGGTAATCGCGGATGCTACCAACACGATATGGCAAGATGCGTTTCGGGAGTGCACGGAATGAGTGTGGCGTCTGAACAATCATGCGAAAGGGTAAATCTAGAGGTTCACGCTGTTGGCTGGGTAGAGAGTGTAGTGTTTTGCTCGTAAGAGCTTCAATTATTGAGTCGTTGTTCTTCGGAGATCCATGGTTCTGCATTACTCATGATGGCTCAACTTTGGTTGCGTCCAACCCTATCCGTGGAGGAGTACTTTTCGAGTATATGTTGGCTGGGTAATATTGTTGCCCGGGCTTTTTCGACGACTACCGCCCCGGTGGAACCGCGGTTCAAGAAAAATGGAGCCTTGCAATGTAGTACTCCGTGCCAGTAATATGCATTTGTGCTCGATCTTAAACTTGAGGTCAATTCAAATGCGTCGAGCTGACATCCGAAAGCGTTGAACGCAGCCCCCGACGATCCTTCCTTTTCCGGAGAAGGCAATCCGCGCCTGCATAGTCTTCGACCACACTCATGGGAACACATACAGCTCGTATTGCCTAGTATTTGCCGATCTTCTCTGATCAAAAACTGACCACCTTCAGAACCATCCAATCAAATTTCTACAGGTTATTTAGTTCGGTGTCCGCGGTTGTGAGTGATAGACCAATGAGAGATTTGACCCCCACTCAGGCTTGAAGTACTGCGATGGCCTTCTGGACTTTGGCAACACCTTTGAAAACAATAGACCTACCTGACTTGACTTCAGAGTATGGAGATATTTCGCGATAAAGACAAGCAGGAGGGTACCAGTCACGAAACCGAGCGATGCGACGAAGCACCTCTCGACTCATCAGGAGTTTCAGAACCGACTGAACTGCTTCCAGGACCATACCTGCAGGGCTTGAGGCTCTATACAGTCAATGTCTCGTAAGGTGAATGATAGTTACATCCACCGAAGTATACTGATACCCATTTCGTAGCCTAGCACTTGGTATCTTTCTTTCCAGTCTCGACCTCGCCATTGTGGCTACTGCACTTGTTCCAATTGCGAACAGCTTGGGGAGTTTCGATCAAAGTACTTGGATCGTTAACTCATACACATTGACTTATACTGGTAAGGATGTTGGTCCTTGTTGTACATCAGTCGTTTGACCAAATGGCAGGGTTCCTTATCATCCTATCCAAAATCAGTGACATCTTCGGCCGGAAATCAACCCTCACGGCTTCTTTGCTTTTCTTCGTTGTCTTCTCTGCAGCATGTGGGGCGTCACAGACAACCATACAGCTGTAAGTCACATCTGACATCAAAGTTCGTAAGTCTCTTTGGGTCGTATTCTAATCTTCGGCATCAGGGTCATCTTTCGCGCCTTCCAAGGCATTGCAGGTGCGGGCATGTACTCGGTAACCTATGTTATTCTCTTCGAGATCTGTCCACCGGAGAATTACGCATTATACAGCGTTATGGTGACGAGCACGGTCACTCTTGCTGTGCTGTGTGGAGTAGTGCTTGGTGGGGCGATCTCTAGAGCGGGATCGTGGAGATGGATATTCTGGATAAAGTAAGAAAGTTCAAAACTTCTTATCAGTGCAAGTACTAAGAGACTTCTTAGCATTCCAATAGGATGTGTTGCCACTGCCATTTTGGTCTTGGCACTGCCGAACAACTTCCCTAGTCACCACCTGCCTAAAGAAGCTGGTAGAAGGCAGTCTTGGGCTCGTCTTCCATCGGCGAAAACTCTCAAGAGGATTGACTTTCTCGGAACCGCGCTTCTGCTCGGTGCCACTATTCTGTTTGTAGCAGCGCTTGAAGAAGCAGCAGCAGGCCGAGCTTGGGATTCTGGCCTCATCATCAGCTTTTTAGTTGTCTCCAGCATACTCTGGTCTCTATTTCTTGGACTCGAGAGAAGGATAACTCTTGCAGCAGACGTCTGCGAGTCTGTGCTTCCCTGGAGACTTATCAAGTCTCGTGTTGCCATGGGTGTTGTGATGTGAGTATTCCTACATTTTCCACCTGGATCAACAGGATACCACGAAGCTAACCTAGTACCCGTAGGAGCATGTTATTCGCAGGCGGCCAGTACGCCGTTTGCTTGATAGTCATTCCTCAGAGATATCAAACACTACACGCAATGTCCCCCCTCCAAGCCGCCCTCCGCGTGTTTCCTTTCGGACTTACGTCCCCGTTTGCAGGTACTCTTGCTGCCGGGATATGTAAGAAACGTCAGATACCGCCAATATATTTTTGCCTTGCCGGCACAGGACTTCAGATGGTGGGAATGTCGCTGATGGCCACTGCTCCAACGTCAACCCATGTATTCGGAGGATTCTACGGGTATCAAGTAGTAGCAGGTTTTGGAGTCGGACTTAACTTGATCCTGCTCACACTGACTATTCCGCTTGCCGTAGAAGAGCGGGATAGATGTGAGTCTACTTGTCTGCTAGGCTTGTCACTCTATGCTAACAAATCGTTGTAGCAACCGGACTCGGCACCCTTCTGCAGGCTCGGCATCTTGGGAGTGCTATCTGCCTCGCTGTCACCGCCACGATTCTCAACCACTCCGTTCGCTCGCATCTTCGGGATATCTTACTGCCAGCGGATATAGACTCAATTCTGAAGTCAGCGGAAAGGATCGATCTGTTGCCATTAGCGGTACAGGATTCTGTAAGGCATGAGTTTGGAGAGGGATACAACCTGGGGTTCATGGCACTGGTTGGCTTCGCTGCAGCTCAACTTCCGGCTAATCTTCTCATGTGGCGCCGGGAGCAGGTCCTTGTCAACTAGTGAGACCAGGCGGAGGACCAGATACGTCATGATTTTTTTCTACAGACGAATCCCGGCAGAGGGTCAATCATACGTGACACAGCTGTAATATATCACAAAACCCACAACCCTCCATTGTTATTCGCAGGCAGGAGTATCTATTGCATCACCTTTTTCCCTAGTAGCCGAAACGCTTCGCTGTACTTAAAGCATCAAGTCATATCACGCAGCTCTGTAGCACTGGGGGCCGGTTTGAGTTCAAGATTCTTGTGAGGATGGCGAACGGGGCGAACGACTTTTACATCTATTTCGGGTAGCATCGGACAGGATGTGAGTGATGGAGTTAGGCTTCTCAAGGCTGAGAAATTATGTGTCAGCCCGCGGTCCATACAAATTAAATCACTCGCTTGATATATTAGGGGGAGGCAAAGGATCGATCGCGAGTATCTTGGGCTGTGCTTTGTGATAGTCCAGAATAGCAGTGATGCATCTAGGTAAGCTCTGCTTTCTTGTAAATGCGCGTGCAGATGTATCAGGTCGCGGGCAGATGTATCAGGTCGCGGACTATTCACGGAGGCTGGCTTTATGAGCTAATAGGTCAATCAAAACCGGGCTTCTTTGGAATCCGGTTCTGCAGATCCATAGCGCTTGCGGTCAGAGGCTAAATATACCAATTCGGTCCCGACGAGAGTTGGTTTCGTGCGATGTGGTATTAGATTGTACTTACCTGGCAAGGTTCGTTGAGCCATCATCCCTATGAATGGTAAGCCAAGGTAGAACGTTCATGATTAGTAACCCTGTCAGTACAGAGAAGCGTTCCGGCTGCTAGAGAAATGGGTGATGTAATGGAAATGCAGTTTACCTGTAGTAGGATAGAATCAATATACTCGAAAATGGTAATAACTCTACTGTTTTGGGACGAATGTAGTGCGCTCTAACCAACTCCATTCGAAGGAATTATTGCGGAATGCTAAAGATAAGACGATCACAAGCCCCTTACAGTGTGGAGCGAAAGATGTGTTGTGTGGAAATATATTTGGGTGGAATAGTTCTGGACGACTCATGTATGGCATTTATCGCGATCAGAGATATCTTAATTATTGAAATCAAAAATTAACCACCATGGAAGCGCAAATTCTGCCGACCAAGTGTTCGACTCACTCCAACGTGCGTCATGATTGACTATGTCATCACCTGAGGTGACAGTCATAGCTAGAGTGTGACTCCTACAAGGTATAGAAAGAGAGGTTCAGCACTTCATCGCGATGCCCAACTACCACATTATTTTCATTCAAGCTCTAGCTTTATACACGTGCGAAAGGATTATTCGTTCAACACTTACCGTCATTATCTTTTGTCTTAATATGTCTTCAAACCGGAGAGTCGCTCGCACTACCGTCGACGAGAGTAATCTCTTTGATCCCCTTGATGACCAATCACTCAAGTTCCGCTTCTCTACAAGGGCCCTCCAGTTGGCTGAAGGCATCAGAAATCAGCGCATAGCTGCTAAGGCACCAGGCATACAGCAGGTAATAGTCCATGCCGGGAAGCAGTCGAAAGATGAACAGCGCCAGAAGGGAATCGAGGCATTGCAACGCCTAAGATCAGAGAAACACCCTCCCGCAATGAATCCGTTAGGACAGCTCTCCGAGGTAGAAAATCGAGTGCTTGATGATATCGAGACGAGAGCGAAAGCCGGACTCGAAAGAAAGACTCACAGCTTGCTGCGGGCCCTAACAAAGATGGCAGAGCCTGTGCTCTATCGATCCTACCAGGACGCTGTGATGCATCGAGCAGCGAACAGCCATCAATCAGCCAGCGAGGGATCGAATGCTATCATCTCTCTTGGAACCAAACTTGTCCAGCCCGAGCCGCGGGATGAAGATATGGTCAAACTCTGGAGCGCTGCCGAGAGGATTTGCGCGAACACCATCAGCCCAGCGATAGGAAGAATCCACGAGCACTTGGTCGAGATGTCGAAATCTGCGAATATGATCAACAAATTCTTTGTTCTCGGCCTTCCATCGCTCCAGGACCTTTCAATTGAGGCTGCTGTTCAGCATGTCCAATGCCGTGACCTCATCGTCCAGTATTTCAATCTGGTTATGGTGAGGTGGTCACCCACAAATGGAATAGTAGGACGGGTGACATTCGATGTTGGTTTCTATGATTCGAAAGACAACGACTTCCTGCGGAAGAAGTTTCTGCCTTACAAAGACATCTTCGAGGTGAATTTCAAATCACTAGCCGGTAGCTTATTGTCTGCCTTCGGGTCCACGGGACAGCCACCTCGAGAAGCCATCGTGACTTTTAATTCCAGTAATCCAATCCGCCAGATGGTAGTCGATATGGCCTGCGAACAGCTTCAAGAACTTCACGAACTTCTGGAACTTCAGAAACTTGGGCACCTCAAACCCCAAAAACTTCAAAAACCCAAAGGAGTTCAAAGTCCTGAAGAACGTCAAGAACTTGAAGAGGTTCACCGTCGTGAAGAGCTCGAGAAACTCCAAAGACATCAAAGACTTGAAGAACTTGAAAACCTTCAAAAGCTTCACGTCCCGGGACTTATAATCTGCGCGCCACCGCTCGAAGACATAATCATCGAGGACCCGGGCTGTTCAGGGGACAGAACCTCCTTCACTGTCCTGAAATTCTTATCAGACAACTACACGGGCTACACCTTTACGACAGAGGAGATGGAGGTAACACGAATTTCTACTACCGGAAAGCGATGTTGATCCAGCCAACGGAGAGAGCCACTTGATCTTCCAGAGCTTGAGCAATACCCCGATCGGCCAGGATGATGACCACGTACCTATCAACAGAAGGGAATCTGACTTCTAGGAATTGGATGCCACTGGCTTTTCAAAGTACGCCGATACTGAATAAGTCAGTTGGTGAACAGCTAACATATGTTCATCTCAGGTCATCGAAGAGGGATAACACGGAGGATTTCTTGGGTTTTGTGTTTGCTAGATGTTCCAATCAATGATATAGAACCTTCACTGAAAAATAGGTTACGGTAGTTATGACAGTGACTCGGACGAAGGCCCTACTTCAATCAGTGGATGTTTCAAAAGTTATTTGGGTACCCCCTTTGGGAGTCTCCCAGGGTGCCTGCCTCCATCACTATTCTGAGTGCGACTCCCCCGAGACTTTTGAAAGTTAAGTTAGGAAATCTTCATATCTCAGCATGAGCAAAATCAGGCTGAGGAAGGGCAGGCGGATCTGGAACCCTGACGTCGCAGATACATGTTCAGCTTTTAGAAACGCGGACAAAAACCCTAAGATGACTCGCAAAAAGCACATCAAACGACCGAGAAGACGTAGCAAACTGACGCGAAAAATCTTCTGCGCTCTTGATTGGAGGCTGGTTAGATTAGTCCTCGTACACTCGGTTCATCTTCAACCATGCAACAGGCTAGCATTTTGTCATCGCCATTTTTCTACTTCTAGGTGCTCTACGATTGCCGTCTTCTCGATCTATAAGCCATCCAAAGTTCCGTGCTATTACTGTGCCGCAATCACACATATAGACCAGCACAGTGTCAGTGTCGCCCCACCATACTCCACTCCGGGTGGCTACCTGGAGTACGATGACGCGACCATCACATCGCAGCCGTCCGTGTCTACAAACACCGGATATCCGTACCAAGTTTTCCACCACCCAACAACAAGCTGCCCATTCGCGCCATCGCATTTTCGCTAACGTTGACGCTTCCTTCCTTCCTCACCCACAGAATGCCAAAATGCAAACCACCGCCAACACGCGCTATATCCACGTCGGCTACATCTGGCGCACCCAGCACAACTGGACGCCTCCAGCCCGCGCTCCGCCCAAGCTGCCTCGCCGAAGGAGGGGCCCGTACCCGTTCCGGGCGCGCAAAGAGCGGGAGCGGTTCCTAGAGTTGGTGTATGAGACATTGCCGCGCGAGCTGAGGAATTTGGTGTATGGCTTCTTGCTCGAGTCTATAGGCTATGATGCAGATGCGTCTCTGCATTCCTGCGGCAGTGGGGGAAGGTCCAATGGGCGGAGCCAAGGCCATGTCATTGTCCGCGGAGCAGCGAAAGACGCACTGGTCTTCGTTGTGCATTTCCCGCGCCTGCCTGCTTCCCTTGATGTACAAGGACATTCCGGACGTGTCGAGGTAATACCATATGTCACGCCTGCAAATTTCGCCTGCGATACGTACTTCCCGCCATGCTCGGCTGCAGCGCATGAGCTCGCGTGCCTCTTCTACGTGAAGACGGCGTTTGTGGTCTGGAAGGAGGATTGGTGGGGCGCTGTGGATGCGTTTCTGGACAGGGATTGTGTGTTTGGGACCAAGGTTGTGCCGAGAGAATTTGTGGCTGACTTCAGATATGAGGGTGTGGAGAAGACAGGGGATGGGGATGGCAATAGCGATGGTGGAACTGCTGGGGAGGGTAGGGGTAGGGACAGGGATAGGGGAGTAGAGGAAGCGGCTCGGGAGCTGTTACATGTGCTGTCTGTTCCGAGGGATGATAGGAGGTGGAAGGTTTGACAGAACTGAGAAATGGGATATGTGGATTGGGTCAGTGTGGGGAACAGAGAGTCTAGCAGTAATTAAGATACAGATAGTATAAAGTACGAGTCCTTCATCTTGTCCCCAGAAGACCTTCAAATGTTCCATATCAGCACATTACAAAGCCACCAACAGAATTCAATACCATACTTCCCGATGCCCTTACAAAGGCAGTACAAACCTTTGCGAAGCCATCACGTATGCTCTGATACCCTGGCGTGGTATAGAGTGTAGGAGAAATTCAAGAGTTGGGCAAGCTCATGTGCAAGGCCTCGAGTAAGAGTCACCTCGCAACCCCTTGTGTTACGTAGCACACGAGGACAACGTCGCAACTCTGCCGTCTTCTGCGGCGGACTGTGACTGCACTACAGTATTGCAGATATCGACGTCTCAAGAGCGAGTATACGCATCCACGCAGCTTTACAAAGGACTGTACATGACCGCACAAATATGACCGGGGTTGGATTCGACTGGTATACAACCACACCTGCTGCAGCTCCAGCTCCATCCTCTTTTCAAACCAAAAAGCGCATGCTAAAACAGACTACAAGAAACAGAAGATCGCTATCCCGAGTGACTTCGAGTCTTTTACCAGCACAACCTGCAAGCCATGCCCCACTTTCCCGGTCCTCCCTTTCCTCCAATCCCACCTCGAATCCAACATCAAGGAGAAAACCCATGCCAGACCAGGCTAGGCCAGACGTGCCATTACCACCCCTCCATGCACACCATCACTCAAACGAATACCTGCCCTTCAGCTCCCGAACCTCCTCAACACTAGCTCTCCAACGCCCCCTTCCCTCCTCCGCGCTATGTCTCAACCGCTCACGACCCTCTGCCACCTAAGCAGGCGTCACACTGCGACTCTCCCTGCCCCGCGACAGCAGTCCCTTCCTCAGCGTCGGGCTCTTAGGTCCCCCGGGACCACCCATTATGCTGCCGGCATCTGCAGGCGTGAAACTGCTCCGCAGGACCACCGTGCCAGGACCCACGCTGACCGTCTTCTCACTACCGCCCGCACCCTGGTCTTCGATGAAGAAGGTAGCTTCACCCAGCTCGTCATCGCTGCCAAAGGTGGCGTGATCTTTGACGATGAGGCGGAACGATGCATCTGCTGTACACTGCGTCTTGAAGCTTTCGCTGTCAAATGTAACGGAGCCCGATGGGGCTTTGAGGTGTTTCGTCTTGTGCACTTCCTTGGCGTTCTTGCCACTCTCCAAACGGACATGTACCCTGACGTTCGTCCCTGGTGGGAAGCCTGATGCCGATAGGACTGTAATGTTCGCCGTGCCCGAGTCAGCGCCGCTGCCAACACCTGATGCAAAGCTCTGCGCGCCCCAGCTCTTGTGCCTGTTGTGATTTCTGTCGTTCTGTGGGCTTTCTACCGAGATGACAGGTGTGTCCTCAGCCGAGCCATTCGGAGGTGTGTCTTCGCGTTCAAAATCTTCTGTTCCGTTTGCGCCGCGGGACTTTCTCCGCTTGAAGCCCCGTCCAAGGAATGTTGCGCCGCGCACCACGCCGCCGCCGACAAGCACAGCGCCCTTTCCGACACCTTTGACAGGGGCGCCAATAACCTTGCCAGGAACAGCAAACGTCCCAGAAAACGTACTCGAGCCCTGTCGCGCGCGCATAACATAGTCCGGCTTGAACAGCATCTTAAGCCGTATCGCGCCAGACTTGCCATCCAGGCCAAGAGTGACCTCCTGCTGCTGAAAAGGTTCCAGAATCTCCAGATTGATCGCCGCTTCGCCTAAGAAGTCGGCCTTGTCGCCAAAGTCCCAATCGTACACCTTGACTCTGAAGTTTGCGGCGGTCCTGCTTCGAACCGGAACTTCGAAGAACTCGTTCCATGCAGGGTGAAGGGTCTTCTTCTGCGTCTTGGTTTTGTAGACATCCTTGTCGCCTAGGATGAACTTGCAGTACGGGTCCGAGTATCCATTGCGATCAGCGGCCGGAAGATCTGCTGCATCGAGAACGTCAACTCGGAGACTGCCTGAGTTGTTGAATGATTCACTCGGGTCGAGACGCATCTTGATCGGCAAGTATTTGAGAGAGACGGTGATCTTATTCTCACGGCCGTGGTTGTCCTTGAGCGTGAGCTGCGTCGGAGTATACAGACATCTCCGGAGGGTATCTAGGGTATTTCCAGTGAGCTTAGCAATGACGTGATCTTCATCAGCCTCGCCCTTCTTGTCAATGTGCTCGATGATACGCAATGTGATTTTGGAAAAGTCGAGCTCGCGGACCATTGTGTCGCCGACTACTTCTGTTAGCAAAACAGTGAACCGACCACAAGCGAGTTAATCAGAACAAACCTTCGTTGAATGTCATGGCCTTGCTTTTTATCTTTGCGCTTGAATAGCTCGGGAACGCCATGTCATCCATGATGATATCGACATAGCCGCCACTCTCCGCAAAGTCTCCATCGATGAGTTTGAAAACGATGAGACCAGTTTCTGCTTTATGTTAGCCATGATCTCATGCGATGAAGTAGTGTAAGCTGATAGCAATGCAGGGTCGGAATAACCAACTTAGCACACGAATCCTCTCAGACACAAGAACCTCTCTGGACATACCATACTGCTGAAGGTCATCAGCAGTAAGACGCAGCTTCTCAATCTCCTTCTTTTGAGGAAGCGCCTCTTCTTGCTGGCCTTCGTTCTTCTCGAGTTGCTTCGCCATATCGACTTCGCTGTCGGCAGCGGTCCCCTTGCTTCGCAGCGAAGAGATGGTGCCCACGGTGTCTGACCGCGACACGCCGGATACGGCCCGCTTATGCTCTTTGATTGCGGATTCGACGGTAGCGACTGAGCTTTTGCGCGAAACGGTGCTGGCATCGCTGTCCTTCTCCTCCTCATCCGGATCATAGACAGGATATGTCGGGTAGAAGGAGCATGTGTAATTCAGTGTGCCCTTGGTGCCTGTATGTGTCCCGAGTCTCAGTCCCTCTCCCTTCATCTGCTTTTGCTCATGCACAACGTATTCATCGTCCTCATTCTGTCGGATGTAGTCTGATGCCGCAAGCTCAATATGGCCCAATGACCGGTCTTTTCCTAGGTGTTCCTCGTCCATGACTTCTATTGTAAGCTTCTCCCGGACAGAATGCATTGGAACGTAGATGACCTCATCCCAGTCAGGGTTCAGGTTGTTCTTGAACGTGACCGTGCGACCCTTTTCGACTCCAGATAGTAGAACTCGCACGTACGGATCCGACTTGCCCATCGTCTCCACGTTTCGCAGGTTGCGGGCGCTCTGGAAATGTAGTCGCATCACTCCGATAGGAGTCAAGTATCCGCCAGATCCGGCAAGGGCACCCTTGAGGGCAACGGGCTTCCACTCAAGCTTCATCTTAGCTCTACCAGTCTGAGTACCGGCCAAGCTGTACCATTCCTGACCCTTAGACATGAGCTCAAGCATGTCATCCAGACCCACCTGGTAGGTCCCAACGATGGGGTCGGTGGCGAGGTCTCTGTCGTCTTTGATCACAACGCCGAGTTTCGCCTTCTTACGATCAGTGATGAGGAGTTCCTTGGATGCATCCGGCCAGATGGGGTTGTTGGTACGCTTCATGATCTTCGACTTTGTGACCTCCCGCCCATTAAGCAGGAGAACAGAGTACGGGCTCAGCTGTCCAATCAAGCTCTTCGTGCCATCTAGATCCTTGGCCTGCTCGACCGTGAACTTGGCGATACCGGTGCGAGACTCGGGTGGAGGCTCTTGAACGCCGTCCACGACTGCTCCTTCAAGTACAGGGAAGAAGCGGACATCGGCTTGGAGGACTCCACGCGGTCGGCCACCTGACATCACTTCTAGGTGCAGATTCTCGTGTTCGTCATCCGCTTCGAGCTGCTCAAGCGCAAAAGTAGCGGTACCGAGCCCCTTGTCTTTCCGGTACTCATTGTAATCGTACAGGTTTATCGTTAACGAATCCTTCAGGGAAGTAATGATGATGTTGACGGTCTCGTTCCAGCGTGGGTTTGCGTTCTCGTGAACCGTCTTTGTCCTTCCAAGCTCCCCACGGTTGTTGATGGAGACAACCGCATACGGATCCGGCGTGCCAGAGAACTTATCTGGGTTCTTGAGTCCTTGAGCCCCGTGAAAGGTGACCTGCAGAACGCCAATAGCTTGGTCAATGGGATTACCTGCGAGCATCTTGGCGATTTCGATAGGGAAAACGTTTGGATCGTACATCATCGGGCCAATGTTGGCGTGAATCTGCTCCTGGATGAAGCTCTCCAGACCGGGAATGAAGTTTATGTCGAATCCAAAAGTATCACCACCGAGAGGCTTGCATACATAGTCTATATGCGGCCGCTCAAGGAAACACATCTCAACCTTCTCGATGTGCGGGAACGGAATTTGGAGCTTAAACTTGAGGCGCATCAAGCCGGAGAAGGCCATATCCTCTACGATCACGTCCAAGCCTTTGCTGACCACACCTTTGCCGACACGAATTTCGAGGACGACCTTGGGGTTAATCTTGTTCTTGAGTTGGCGAGACGTGAGATCCTCCGTATCGTTAGGGTTGAAACTGAACTTCCAGTCCATGAGCACAATGTCGTCCTGCGCCTTGGGGTATGTTTTGACGTGCTCCAGCCGCGGTGGCTTTGTACCGAGGATGAAGGTCTTCATGCGTAGTCCCTCGAGAAACGCAGGCGTGGACGTCGACAAGACCTGGTCTACTGAGGCAACGATTGTATCGCAAAGCACTGGAGCGTAGATGGGCCAGAACTTGACAAGAAAGCTGTTGATCCATTCCAAGCTCTCGTGGTCGTTCTCCAGCTTGCTCTTCGCCATCTCGCGGTTAAGGTCGTCTCGTGCATTTCGGCGGACACGTCGTATCGAGGTCCGGTAGTAGGTCCCGCAGATGGCCATGATGCAAAAGACCCATCCTAGGCCACCGCCGAGAACAGCCACCACCCACGAGCTGAGACACGCGAATATGATGACGCCCGTGTTGTGGTACCAGTCGCCGAAGAATTTGTCTTCGAGCTTCCCCTCCAGCCACGTCTGGTGGTCGAGCAGCGAGCCCTCCTCCTCAGGGTCCTCGGAGCCCGGCAGGCCGAAGCGCGGTGCCCAGCCCACCCTTTCCCAGCGCGCGTCCTCGTCGAGCTCGAGCGGCTGGCCGTTTGCCTTGTCCGACGGATCGGGAGCTGCGAGTGCCCCAGCTTTCGAGGCGGGGGGCAAGTCGTACTGGGGAGCTGCATTGGTGTCCTGCCGTTGTCAGCAGCGCTCACCAGACATTAGCTGGCGTAAATGTGCATGGCTACTCACTGCATCAGAAACCAGGGCCGCAGCATTCGGTTTCCGCTCATGGTGGAACCCCTGGGGTATGCGCTGGAGGGCTGTCAGCAAATCTCTCCGCGTGTTTACTTGAACACATGTCAGTAAACACTCACCGCTCGCGCCTGGGCACGCTTCTCCTCGGGCGTCGCGTTGGGGTCAAACTGCAGAGCAGCGCTTCCGCCCTTCCTCGCCTCTTCCAGCACCGTATTCTCAGCAGCCTGCGCCGTGACGCCCGAATCCGGGTCTCGCGCCGCTTCGAGGGCGCCCTGCTGCTTGAGCTCGTGGGCCTGGGACGCGGTAGCCATGTCGGCGGTATTTGCGAGCGGACGTCCGACGCCAACAGCAAGCTACGAGAGGACGGGTTTGCGGGACCGCAGTCGGTCAATTGATGCTATGAGGGCGCGCAACGGCGGGGGAGAGGAGGTGGGCAGCGGAGGACGGGGAGATGGGAGTCGTCGTGGTGAGAGCTGCGGCTGAGGGATGGCTCGCGGGAGGCAGGTCGATATGGCTAGCAGTAGCTCTGGGCCGAGCGGGCCTGTGTGGAGTCTGGAGATGGGTGCTGCGGCACAAACCTGCTTGAGCCACCCTACCCAAGGTCCGTCTCTAGCTCTGGCGCTGTCCACTCGCACGCCTCTACGCGAGGCGGGCGGCAGCTATCTGACCTGCGCGGTCTAGTGCGGGACCCTGTTACCGCTGTCTCGGCGGTCTAAGGCGTAGCTGCAGGCGGGGCAGCAGCCGGAAACAAACAAAGGAAAAGCAAGGAAGGAGTGAGCGTGTGGAAGGAGATGGATCTGGCGATGCCGGGCGTGGTGTTGAGGCCGCTGCACGGAGACGACGATGATTAAGGAGCTCCCCGTCGCGCGTCTGTACGGCGATGACGCTCCGCCGGCCCAGGCACGACCAGGGCCAGGAAATGGGGAGAGCTCAAGCTTGGACGTGAGCAGCCTTGGCCTGAAGCTGCATATGCAGCAGCCGGTGTTGGCAAAAGACGTTGGATAATCACGCAAGCCCGGGTGCTCTTGGGCGTTCGATGAGGAGAAAGCCACGCTGGAGCTGCAGCAATCCGCGAGAGTCGTACAGAATATTCACGGAATATGGACGAGGGAAGAAACGGGCATCGCTCAGCCAAACCAGCGATCGCAACTTCCCTGCCGGCGATCTCCAACCACGCATCCATGTCGGCCGCCAAACACGCACCTCCACATGTGCACCGTGACTGCCACACCAGCACTGAGCCTCCACGTCTGGTCCTGTCTTTCTTGCCTACAGGCAATCTTCGCCGCATTCAACGTGCGTAACTGATGTCCTTCACTGCTCTGATAACCCACGGTGAGATGACAGCCACGCGCCCTCAAATCCCCAGACAGAAGAATAATTACGCGTCCCCGTAGCCCCCGTAAGCCAAGCAATCCTCAATCTGACCACTCCAGCCCATGTCGCCTGCCCGGCGCCACTTTTGAAATATTGTCTCCTTCACGTTTGGCCAGCAACATCACAAGGCATCTCCGGATAGCGGCATACATCATCACCGAAATCCTCGGTCAGCCAGTGTCAATTCCCTCGTAATCGCCAGGCAGGCCTGTGTGTCGGGTGGCCGTGACTTCCGGCTGAGCCACATCATGGCGCCACTCATGCTGCCACACCAGCCCGCATCTGAGACAGGCGAGGGCCAAGCTTCGGGTATCGGCTACGCGCACCAGGATCTCCTGTATACCTGTACCCGTTGGCTGGTGATGCGAGAATTTCTTGTTGCGAAATTGATTCTAGTAGTCGTACCCAGCTAGGTAGGTAGGAATGCTTCGAAAAATACTGGCTGGTCATAATATCGTATAATGCCCGGAGCTGTTGTCTAATAATGCTAGCTAGACAAGGTCATTGAGCCAAAAAAAGTGAGAATGGATCGTTATCGTCAAGAATCGTAACTCATATACATGTACCCCAGTGGACGTCCCAAAACCTGATACACCCAACCCAACCCAGCCCCGCCCCTCGTGTACAGACCCTCCCAAACGCCAGTCAATCACTCACTCACAAGTCCCCTCAAGCAAAGAACCATGGCATCCTACCGCCACGGCTCCACCACAGGATACCGCCTCCCGCCAACCCCGTCCTGCACTCCCGGCACATACCTCGCTCGAACTCTATCATCTCGGTCCCGGTCTTTGTGCCTGTCTCTGTCATAATCTCTACTCCGACTCCGCTCATCCCACTCCTCTTTGACGCGATCGTGGCTTCGCGTCCGCACAGAATCCTGTCTGCCTCCGTCCCGATCCCTATCTCTCAAAAATTCCTCGCTGCGTCTGCGATCTCGGTCGCGATCTCGATCTCTGTCTCTGGGTGAGAGACCTTCGTACGAATTCCGCCCACGGTCCCAAGGGTACACGTCGGCGTCGGCAGGTCGAAGATTGTATCTTGTACCTGTGGGTTGATACGATGCTTTAGGAGGCATCGACGGCCTGCGATCGTAGTAGCCTCCTTGTTGCATTTGCGCGTACGTGGTGGCGAACAGCGGACTCTTGGTGGGGCCATACTGCGACGGTGGTCCGTCTTCTTTCCTCATCGGTCGATCGGAAGGAGTCGTCTCATGGCTGTACCTTGGCTCCCTTTCCCGGCCTTCGTAGTAGGTTGGGAAGTAATCGCGTGGTGGGCTAACGGGGACTGGCGGGTCGTGACTCCTTCTGTGTCTTAGAACAGGAGGTCTATGGCGATTTGGCGGCCCGTCGGAATCGCTGTCCGAGTCCGTCGTGCTTAGCGAGCTTCCCCGTCTCGGTGGGTGCGGTCGTTTGTGCGTACTGGATACATTCGAGTAGGTATGCGAAGGTGGTACGGGTTGCCTGTGTGGGGGAGGAACAGCAGCAACTGGTGTCCGGAGTTCGTCTTCGTCTGAGTAGCTATCGTCGTATTTCCCTCGCGGACTGCGCCTTCGCTCCCGAGAGAAGGGATTCAACATGTGCCGGACGCGGTTCGCTACCGACCTGCTTCGATCTTCCACATAAGACGGCTGCTTTGGCACATGTCTCATGAATGGCGGGCGCGTCCTCGCTTTGCGGTATAGTGGGTCTGAAAAGTACGTAGCAGCGCCATGGCGCTCATCGTCGCCCGACATCTCGCTCGACGTCCGCGGGCCGTGGTCGTCCACCTCGACACGCACATGGGTTTCTTGTTTCTCAGTAGCGTCTTCTTCAGCTTCGCGCTTCAGACGTTGCGCAACGCTCTCATACCAGGCCTCCATTGCGTCGTCCGGGCGGTCGGGGAAGCATTCCTTGGGTAGCAGCTTGGGAAAGACCTCGCCAGTCTGCGGATCCTTGACGTCGAACTTCTTGACCGCCTCCTGGAGAAAAGCAACATGCTCCTCTGGCCCCAGCAGCAACTGTATCGTCTGCCACGTGACGAATCCCCTCCTCTGCAGCGCGGGAATCGTTGGCGCACCATAGCCGTCGTCGTCGGGCGCGGGCTGCAGGCTATGGAACGCCCCAAGCGATCTGTATATGAACGAGATGGACGTAGGCGGCGTCTCGATGAACAGCACGTCGTAGTTGCCGCCCACTGACCGGTAGAACGCCGCGAGCTGTGATGGGGTGAGGTCTGAGGAACCGTGAGGTTCGAACTGGGTGCTCTGCCAATGACGCGATTAGCCGTGGGTCGAGTAATCGGCGCACACAGCGACGCTCACTATGATGTCCGCAACGCCCTTGAGCAGGCGGTCGAACTTGTCGGTCCCGCACTTGTCATCCTTGATCAGGTATCCCCAATGCTCGAAGGCCTCTCGCTGCGCGGGGTCGGCGGGGGCTGTCCGCGCCGCCTCTGTCTGCTCAGCCGTCATGGTGCGTCGCTGCAAATGCTCGAGAGTGCGCGAGCCACATGTGAAGGTGCCGTCGCCGGGAGAGTTGAGTGGCAGGATGCGGTGAGCCTGTTATCGCAGCGAATCCTGGCCTTGGAAGCTGTCTGTCGTACACGACGCCCGAACGCAATCCTGATCTCATGAGACTTTTAAGGGAAATTTCTCGCCGGGAACGATGCACGCGGCAGGGCCCGTATCTCTTCACTCTTGCCTTGCGCAGGGCAGATGACTGGCCGACTGCGCCTCCACCCAGGAACGAGTGTGGTGTGTCCGGCCATGAATGGTGCGCGAGAGCTGCGGAGCGTCATTGCGCGCCTGCACGCGCCACTCTAGGGTGGGTTGGGTTGGGGCAAGCCACCATCAGGCATCTATCCGGAGGACCACCTGCAGTAGTGTAGTCTACGTTGACAGCCTTTCCCTATGTTTATCATGGAGACGCAATGTGTGCCTTGGAGAAGGACTAATCAGCCTACCATTGCGAGCAGTATCAATTGGGTGACGGCGAGGCGTAGCACGGTACAAGGCAAGCAGACGGCTAGGATGCAACAAACTGTATTACAATGGGCGTATTCCAGGCATGCATCCGGATGCCCAAGATGCCCAGATAGAGGTGGTTTTGTCTAACTACATGAGGACATGCCATTCATCATAACCACCGTCGCACCCCAACACCCGAATCCGTGTAGTCAAGGATAACATTGGAGAAACTCCACATAGCCATCGCAGCTGAAGCTCTAGCCCTCTAGCGAAACCAAATGCTGACAAGAGACAACCATGCGCCACTCAATGCTCGAGCAATCTCAGCGAACCTTGCACCACAACGTTCTCGAGGATCGACCCCGGTGGAATGTCGATGGTGCTGCCCTCGGTAGCAACGATGATGACGGTGCCCTTGAGAACAACTCCACGGCCAAGCGTGACCTTGCCCGTAATCGTCAGGTGATCCAGCTCCACGATCTTAGGAATGGACGGGATGCGGGCCTGGAAGTTTGACACCTTCTTGAAGTCGCTGCCGAGCTTGATCAACGGCGCAGGGCCGAAGCGGTTGGGGTCGATGACGAGCTGGCCGTGCTGGAGCGTGTACAGATCCGACTTGACGAGCATGAGGTCCGAGCACGTCTTGACGGGCAAGAAGCGCCTTCGCGGCACGTTGACACCGTGTGCGTTCGAAAAGTGGCGGATAGCGGCACCGACCGCAGTCTCGAGCTGGAGAACCGAAAGATCGGCCTCGCCCTTCTTGTCGGCAGGAATAGACTTGCCGTTGGGGATGATCTCCATGGCCAGCTCGTTGTTCTCCACAACGCGCTTGACGGCCTTCAGATTCATCCAGATATTGTTGGTGTTAAAGTACTTGAACTTCTTGATCGACTTGAACTCGTTGACGTGCTCCTTGGGCACCTGTGCGATTTCGAGAAGACGGACCGAGCCCTCGTAGTCAATGATGGTACCACCCTTGACGTCAGCCTTGGTCTTGTCTGTCAGCTCCATGATGTACTCAGACTTGGAGTCTACCATGTGCTGCAAGATGCGGAGGTCGACAACAGCGCCCAAGTTGTCGGCGTTGGAGAGGAAGAGGATCTCGATACCGCGGTCAATGAGCTTGTCGAGGATGCCCGAGTTGTACAGAGACTCGAAAACGTCACCGTGGCCCGGAGGGTACCAGTTCGCGATATCGGAGTCGGCGTTCTTGGGGGCTGGGAGGAGCGAGTCCTTGAGGATACGCGGGTACTTGGACTGGTTGAAGGTGAGGATGTCGATGTTGTGGCCCTCGTACTTCTTGATGATGTTGGCCGTGTCGGTGTCGGTGTTGAACGAGTTCATGAGCACAAAGGGCACATTCACATCGTACGTCCGGTTGAGATACTCAATCTGTCGCACCGACAAGTCGAGGAAGGACATGCCATCGCGGACCTCAATGACCGACTTGGGGCCGACGCAGCCCATGGAGGTACCAAGACCACCATTGAGCTTCACGACCGCCAGCTTGTTCAGGTATTCGACCGCCTCTGAGTTGGCAAGGTCATCGTAGTTGACGACCTGCTCGGCCTTGGGCGGGGCAATCCGTGACCACTCGATGGCGTTGCCCTTGGCCTTGTCGTTGAGGTATCGTCGGAAGAGGGCGAAGAAGTTGTCCATCTCGGTCTCGAAACGCTGGGAAGCGGTCAGTAAGCAACAACACGGCGAGATTGGCAATTACTCACCTGCTTCTCATTCGCGTCGGTGACGGTATCGGCGAGCTTGTTGAGCGCATTGCGCATCTGCGAGGCGGCGACATTGGTCGACGTGTTCTCGAAAGCCTGGAAGATGGCCGCAGCGTCAGTTGACTGCATTGTGTGTGGATAGCAAAGTTGGATTTGGAATGGCAGTAAGAGAGGAAATTGCAGCAGAGTCGCATCTACGGAGCCCAAAGACTGCCGACCAGGGGACTCAATCGTGGGGTGCGACTGCCATTGCGCAGTCGTAGCTGTCAATCGAGCTGCTGGCGCGGAATGTGCGTTGCGGCGTCGATTATTCAAGCTGGTGGCTGCTCACGCCAGCGCCATCAGCCCGTGAAGCTGAAGCTGGAGCTAAGAGAGCAGACCAGCGACACCGCCGCCCCGTGGTAGCGATAAGCCATCAGAGAGGCTGCAATGCTCGCTGGGGGAGCTGAGGTGCAATTTGGCGTAGCTGAAAGCTCCGGCGCTCGACAGACCACACAGCGGAACCGCGGTTGATGGAACCCCTCCCGATACGACCACCAAAAGTGGAAAGGGAGCGTTGGTACTGCAATGAGCGGGCCATGCTTCCGAGAAGCAGGCAGCAGATTGGAAGAGGAAATTGCATGGGAACACAGTGCAAACAGGATCCCGGCAAACAGGTCAACTCACCACATGCGATTGCGTCTTTCCGTGATGGCGAGGGGCAAAGCCGCCCTGGCCCTCAGCCGCCGAGGGCTTCAGATGCTGGGGAATAGCGCGAGAGGCCATCTTGTGTGGGTTGAACTGAACGAACTAAGGACGAAGGCTTTTTGGGAGGGGAAGTTGTAGATTTGCTGGCAGAACAGCGTGATGGGCAACGCGGTCCCTTAAAGGTGGATTGGGTTCGCACTAGGAACTGCTGCTGCGGTCTGTGCGGTCGGGCGACGAACGTGGGGCAGGTCGAGAACGTGCTCTGCCTTAGCAACGATGTGTGGACACTGTGGAGTGGGAGTTCAGGGTGGGAGCAGAGAAAGAGGATGCGATTCTGCTCGCCTTGCGGGCGGCGTTCCCTTTATAAATGTCCTGTTTCACGGACTAGGCCTGGCGGCTCCAGGACGAGGCAGGAGCTACAACGCCGCCTGCAGCAGGCTTTTCCAAGGTTGCTGCTCGATAGCTGGACTTGTGCTGCAGCCCGCCAATCCTCCCCTCATCCCTCCTCCGCCAACTCCCCATCCACCGCCAGCAGACGCCGTCATTCGCGCTCGAGTGCGCCAGGATGGCAGCATCCCTTCTCCCAACCGTCCCGAACAGGTAGGCCCAAGATGCGGCAATCAATTGGGGCCCCGGCCTGCTTCATATCAGCTCACGATGCACAATTGTTGTTGGGAGCTGAAGGTGGCGGTCATAGCTCCCAGACGCAAATTTATCGAGACCCCTCGAGCGCTAGCCTGCATGTGGTAGCCGAACAGGGACTAGATGGCGGTCTGTTTGGCGCCAGCAGAGTGATCTTCGAGGCGGCGACAAAAACCCCCCAACATTTGCGCCGAGTTGCCCTATCCTGGGTCTGGAACGCTGGAACTGGAAAGTATTCTTGCAAGGACGTGTGCATGCAGCATGGCACTTGGATGCTGCGTTTCTAAGACCAACCTTGTGCAACTCTCACGATATGGCAGTTACACAGGGCACAGCAGAAAAATGGCAGCAGGCAGGGATCGCGTGTGCGTAAGCGGACGCCACTATTGCGGCTAATGTGGCGCCCACGCATTGGTGCACGTGGGGGAAACTCGTTAATGGCTCGGCTCCCGACTTGACGTCTCCTCGACAACCAGCATATGGCCTCCACCCATCGTCGACTGCGACCCTGATTTACCCGAACGCCCCTATATTACGCTGGTTATCGTCTATTGAAAGGAGCAGGTGGCTTGGAGAGATGAATTGCACGGAGCTCTCTTTGGAGTTGCGCTGTATCTCCTGAACATTGTGGTCCGAGGAGCTGACGTTGACTGAGGATCCAGCAAAAACCATACTTCAACTTCTTTACATGATAGGCGATAACAAAGAGCAGTAGAACCGATTGGTTACGGGCTAGGTCAATATACTGCGATAAATACCAGCTCCTCCTTTGAAGGAGCCGTGACTTGGTGCAGCTGTCCGATGGTCCCTCCAGTTCCGATTCCCCATTCCGGCGACAGATCCCGACTTCTGTTGCACCATCAGGGTGCGAGATAGTTTTACGCTTCGTGAATGTCGACGAGCACAGCAAGAGGTCCGGGTAGGCCTGTACTCCCTTAGATCTCCTCCGATATATATTGCTGTTCCGAAGGTGAGCAAATATTGTCTCTTGAAACAGGAAATCGATAGACAACCCAATGCTACTAGATCGGGACTGCAGAGCTTGGGTGTCAAATAGTCCACGTCCAGTACATCTGTGCCTTCGGACGTCTCGTCGTCTACAAAAGAGCCAATAGCCTGGGGCCGACATCATTGAACGCTGTGTGGGTAGCGAGACTCGTTCTCCTGCTGGTGTCTGAACATTCTTTAATTATTACCAGCCCCTCTGTGCTCAGGTATGACGGGCCGCAGGATTTCTATGACGGGGGCGTCAGCCAGAGGCACCGCCATAGGCTTCTCGACACGGAGTCTGATATAGGAGCCTTCGTCGTCTTTGGTGAAGAATTTCTCCCTCAGCTCCAGGACCACAAAAGTGAGCAGCGATTCCAGCGTCTCAAACGACGAGTCGGACACTGCCTACAGGTCTCACCTTAGCTGGGGATTTACTATGAGGGTCGATCGCATTACCTTGACCAAGACCCCTTCCAAGGCCGGATATTGATCGCATCGGTGATCCTTCGCACACTCAATCCAGAGGTTGATGATCAACGGTTGCTTTTGCAGTCGTTCATTGGCATTAACACCAATGAGGCATGGGACCCGAACATTGCGTAGATGCAAGACCTTCGAGAAACTCTTCTCGAGGTGGTAGTAGGACCAAGACCATCCAGCGCCGTCGCCAAGCATACTTCCTTTCGGGTAGAAGACCTCTGCCGTGAGTGCCCTCAAGGCATTATCGGCCATGTCTGCAGATACTTGAGCAACCTGGCCAGTCAAGGCCAAGGTAGTGACATGGCTGTCGTTGGCTCTGAGGCGCTCGAGAATGCTCTTGCTCAGCTTCCCGTAGTGGACAGTGCTGCTGTCGAGTGCATCAGCCTCGGCGGCAGAATCGAATGGCTTTTTCAGATGCAAAGTAATGGTCACGAGAACAGGCTGCTGCTTCTCTCGGCCCCAGGCATCGACGCCAGCAGAAAGCAGAATCTGGAGGTTGCGAACAGATATCCTATCTGAAGTACCTTGTTCTGCGAGCCTTGCCTGCCAGACGTCTGACCTGACCACGGTGCTTGGCATAATTGTTAAATGCGCGATGCTGTCAGCTGGTAAGTAGAGATGAAGCCCTGGCCAGGCGACTTTAGCAAAGGGCGAAATAGGAGCGCCTTAAATCACCGACCAGGAACTGCAGCAAGCGTGAAGACAAGCGGAAAGTCAAGCGCGGTAACGCCCTTCAGCCCTGCCTTGAATTCGGCGCGTTCCCCGTTCAAGCGGGCGGTGGCAGAAAAGCTGCGCCTGTAGAAACAGCTAGAAGCTACACAGCGGCCGCATTTAATTGAACACACCACCGCCAGCCCAGAGCTCTTCAACTGTCGATATTGCGCCTATACATATACCCACACCTACCGAATCTCACTCACCATGGCCGACGCTCTGAAAGCGGAAGGCAACAAGCTCTTTGCTGCGAAGAAGTTCCCAGAGTCCATGTACGTTCCCCGCGCGGTTAGCTGTACCTCGCTCAGCGCAGGATGCTAACAACTCTCTCAGCGAGAAATTCACACAGGCAATCGAGCTTGACCCGTCAAATCATGTCCTCTACTCGAACCGATCCGGCGCGTATGCCTCGCTGCGAGACTACACGAAAGCCCTCGACGATGCCAACAAGGTGGTGGAGCTCAAGCCGGACTGGTCGAAAGGCTGGGGCCGCAAGGGAACTGCGCTGCACGGCGGAGGCGACCTCGGTATGCTTTGCTACATCAATCAATGTCTAGATGCTTTGCTAACAAATCGCAGTCGGAGCCACAGAAGCTTTCGAGGAAGCTGTGAAGCTTGACCCAAACAACGCGCAAGCAAAATCCGGCCTCGATGCGGTCAAACGCGCCGTCGAAGCCGAAGCGAGCGCAGACGGTCTTGGTGGTGATCCCTCGGGTGGACTCGGCGGCCTGTTCAGCGACCCTCAGATGTTCGAGAAGCTGTCGAAGAACCCAAAAACGGCGCACCTCCTCGCCGACGCCGACTTCATGGCCAAGCTGCAGCGCCTGCGGTCGAATCCCAATGACGTTGGCGGAGCGATGCAAGACCCCCGGTTCTTGCAGGTCATGAGCGTGCTGCTAGGCATAGACATGTCGTTTGGTGCGCCGCCAGCTGGCGGCGAACAGAGCGCATCGGCACCCCGGGAAGCGGAGGAGGATGTGGAAATGCCCGATGCGAAACCCCCGCGCTACGAGGAGCCCAAGAAGGAACCCGAGCCGGAACCAGAACCCGAGGAGGAAGAGACAGAGGAAGACAAGGCAGCGAAGGAGGCCAAGATCAAGGCAGACGAGGAGAAGAAGAAGGGTACCGAGTTCTACAAGAAGAGGCAGTTCGATCAGGCCATCGAGCATTACAACAAGGCATGGGAGCTGCACAAGGACATCACGTACCTCACCAACCTAGGGGCCGCCAAGTTCGAGAAGGGCGACTATCAAGGCTGCATTGAGGCCTGTCTGCAGGCTGTTGAACATGGTCGCGAGATTCTAGCCGACTTCAAGCTGATCGCTAAGTAAGTACTTTTCAGACCACCGCAAGACTTTATCATTGACTGTGACAGGGCTTTTGCGCGTATCGGTAGCGCATACGAGAAACTAGACGACCTCGCCAATGCTGTTCTGTACTACCAGAAAGCCCAAACCGAGCACCGCACTCCCGAGGTTCTCGCCAAGCTTCGCGCGGCCGAAAAGGCGAAAATCAAGGCTGAGAAGGAATCCTACATCAGCCCTGAGGAAGCCGAGAAGGCCCGCGAACTGGGCAATGCCAAGTTCAAAGAGGCTGATTGGCCGGCGGCCGTTGAGGCCTACAGTGAGATGATCAAGCGCGCTCCCGACGATCCTCGTGGCTACTCAAACCGCGCTGCATGCTTCATCAAGCTCCTCGGATTCCCCTCAGCCGTCCAAGACTGCGACGAGGCCCTCAAGCGCGACCCCAAGTTCATCCGAGCCTATCTCCGCAAAGCCCAGGCCTACTTTGCCATGCGGGAGTACAACAGGTGCATCGATGTCTGCGCCGAGGCTGCTGAGCACGACGAGGGCGGTAAGAACGCCCGCGAGATCCAGCAGCAGGAGCAGAAGGCCATGCAGGCACAGTTCAGCGCACGTGAGGGCGAGACGGAGGAGCAGACTATGGAGCGGATCCAGAGGGACCCCGAGATTGTCAGCATCTTGCAGGACCCAATCATGCAGAGCATTCTGCAGCAGGCTAAAGAGAACCCGGCGGCGCTGCAGGAGCATCTCAAGAACTCGCAGATTCGCCAGAAGGTGCAGAAGTTGGTTGCTGCTGGCGTTATCAGGATGGGGCGATGAGCGGTGGGGTAGCCGGATGATGGGACCGCGCGGACAGGTTTCTCGGAGTCTGATGCCAAGTTTGACGATTTTAGGGGGTTCTTGAGCGTGGGTGGCAAAAGGATGCGTCGAGATCGATGAGGAGCTTGTTACTATTTCACTGCATAGCGGATAGGTAGTCGGGCAGGTAACGGATTTTTTGCACTCCAACGCTCCCTTATAGCGAGTGTGGATTCGTGACGCTGCGCTTACGCTGGTGTATGCTCTCTCCGCCCACACGAGTATCCATCATAGCACTCAAATCACGCTATTCATCCCCGCCCTACCACATCTTCACTACCACACGCATGTTGGTGGAATTGAGGCGGATTTAGCTTTTCATACACGAAGCAGTCAGAGGAAAAGATAAAACCACCGGAGATTCCACCGACATGCGCGTGGTACGCCATCCCATCCCAGCCCATGCTCATTCTTCCATCTCATCTCCTCTCATCTCATCCTTCTCTCTTCCCTTCCTTCTTTTCTTCCTCTCCTCCCATCTCCCTCACCCTCTCTCTCTCCCAACCCTGTACCCAGAGTCCTAAACCCCACTAATAAAATCCAGCAATCCCATCAACGCGCCGTTCTCCACTCGACACCCCTCGCCCTTGGCCCGCGCGCGCCGGAACCCCTGGTACAGCCACACGCGCACCGTCTCGGCGTCCACGCCCCGGAAGTTTTGCGACGCGATCAGCACGTAGGCTTGGCTGCAGAGTGTTGTGCTTTCTGTGGGTGAGGGCGCGGGGCGGGTGGCGCAGGTTGTGCATTCTGGATTTGGATTGAGGAGTGCAGGGGTAGGGGTGGAGGGGGAGGACTGGGAGGAAGACTGGGAGGATAAGGAGGAGAGGGATGAAAGGGAGGTAGGGGAGGAGGATAGGTCGAGAGAGGAGGGTGTTAGGAGGGGAGTTGAAGTACAGCAGGGTGGTGGGCCGGTGGGGAGAGAGGATAGGGGTGGGAGGGCGAGGGCAGTGGAGAGTGGAAGTGGTGGGGATGGGAGGGCGAGTTGGTTCGATAGCGCTTGAGTTGGTACGGTGAGGCTGGCTGATGACGGTGGGGAGAGCAGCGCGATCAGGTCCATGTTCAACTGCAGGTCTGAATCGAGGAAGGACGCTGATACTGGTGTTTGCTCCTCGTCGTCGATGGATTTGGTAGTGGGTGGCAGAGGTGCCGGCGACAGGATCAACTCCGTCTCCGCGGGCACCGGTTCGACAACCATCTCGTCCATCCCCGTCTTCTCCTCCATTGACATTGGTATGTCATCGTTCCCCTCCGGCTTCGAGCTTTCCCATACCCCGGCTTCTCTTGCGGCTTTAAGCTCTGCTATCTCGGCTCGTGCGTGCGCTAGTTGCTTCTCGGTCTCCGCAAGCTTCTCCTCGAGCGCGGAAATGTGGTCTCGCCGTCTGGCCCGGTGTCTCCGCTGGTTTTCTCGTACGCGGTTCAATGTGTGCTCGGCGGAGACGCGTCCTTTGCGACGGGGTGCAATGGCGTCATTGGAGGACGTGGATGATACTGGGGATAGCATTGGTTTTGCAATTGTGGACATCACTTTTCAGTAGGTGGTATGTGAATGTGGGTATGTGTAAGGTTTATGAATCTGAGGTCGAGACCTTGTGGTTGAGGATTGTGTGTTGAAGCTTTGAAACGTGCGTTGTGAGAGGTCCTTGGTGGTGACATATCGACTACCCCGCCGTGTCAGAGGTCTTTGGCGGGGCAAGTATGCAACCTCGTATCTCAATATTTCCATTGGCATTGGATGGTCGACAAGTCGATCTCAAGAATCGCATTCAGACAGTACTGGCGTACCGAAGATGCGATAAAGTGATTCGGCTACGAAATCGTAGGTTTGGGAAACGACGGCCGGGCAACAAGGATGATCTAAGTACACGTCAACAGTTTGCTTCGACCCCACAGGCCGCGCCGGGGGTCTGTATGATCAAGCCGCCGTAATCATCTTCGGGTAAGTCTAGAAGAGCCCGTCAACTCGCCGAGTCAACTTAGGCTTGAGCTGTATCCATACCCTGGCACTCGCAAAGTCACGACAATGGGAGAACATCCTGGGTATTGAATCTGCTGCAGGCTTTGATGTCTGTCTCGCGGCGAGGGAGGTTGCTGGGAGCCTGAGACGGGGAAGTGCGATCGCTGCCGACATGGACGAGCTGGGCTTGAAATGAAGATATAGATTACCTAGCAACAAGGCCGACCGCGCTGAATGGGCAACTGGGTGGAGGGCCGCTGATCGTCGCAGGCTTGCATAAAATTATTCGCATTGAAGCCCACCAACTAATTGATAGGGCCGTGGATAACAGAGGCGCCGTCGCAACCAAAAGATAGCAAGTCATATGTCTCGATCACAAGCTTGCTTTCAGCCGTTTATGCCTCGCGTCCCACTCCCACCACTCTCCCTTAAACCTATCTTTCAGCCATTTCTGGTATATCTTGCCCGCCTCTTCCTTGTCTCTCGCGTTCAGCATGTTCTGGTGAACCTGCAATTGTTCCTTGAAACCCAAATTCGGATCACACACAGGCCGCCCCTCGCAAAGCTGTTCGAGCGCCTGCTCCCAGGTAACCTTGTACTTCCACATCAGAAAGGCCACGATCAGCGTCGCACTCCGACTTTTTCCCATAGCGCAGTGCACAAATACGCCTCCATTTTTCAGTCCCTCATCGATATACTTGTTTGTCGCTGAGAAGTGCTGCAGAAGGTTTCCATTCGGATCGTCTTCGGCCCGTATGTGGTAATGCTTCAAATGGGCGAACTTCTGTTGGAGCAAGGGGTCATAATCGATGACTGACAGAACGTAGGTTATTCCAGCGGCTTTGATGAGATCGGTTTGGTATAATGCGTAAAGGCCGCCGATGTAGAGCTTGCCGGCCCGCGGGACGAGGTCGACCCAGCCCATGCCCGTATGTCCACTAGAGCCGTGGAGGAAGTAGGACATTCAGGGACAGAATATCTGGATTTTGTGGCTTCTTCGATATTATAAGGAAAGGCCGGGGTTGGGGATGAGTTGGTATTCGAACCTCGATACCATCGCGAGTTCTGGAAGGCACGTATCTAGTCCTTCGCACCCAATTCCTTCCTGCAAGTGCAAGCTGGTGTCTTCCGCTCAGAGATTGAATTGCTAGAAGAGCCACGGGCGCCGGCGTCATACAGACCAGAGTCGAGGAGCCCTTTGTTACCGAGGTATTCGAAGTGGGACAGCGCTAAACTTTCTATGGGCTAACGCGAGCCCTCTCCCGTCATACTTCCCGCTCGAGTTAATCCTACATTCGACATCAACCACCCGAGCCCGCAACGACGAGCATATGACCAAGCGCGTCTGCTATGTGGCTTTTCCGCGATGTTGTTTGTAAATGCAGGCTCCAAACATCTTGCAAAATACTGTACGTACTTCAGTATCGAGCCGCGTCGGCACACAAGTACCGAGAAACCCCCTCACAGTTCGTGATGACTGGAGACCTCGATTGACGGTTTCACTACTATGAAGATGCCTTCTCCCTTTCGTTCAGTGAGTCTTCATATGAGCGCTGCCGCTCGAGGTCAGTCGGGACGTCGGTCAGGAAGGATGACAATTGGTGCGGCCGAAAGCCAGTACAGGTGAAAGCCAGTACCGGTGAAAGTCAGTACACGTGAAGATGCAAGTGAAAGTAAGCCCCGGAACATCCATTGGCTGCACGGTCGCGTGCCGTTTGACAAACAAACCGAAACATCAACACCGTGCCTCACCTCACCCGACAGATTCTTTCCTACAACATTCCCACCTCTTCTGGTCCTCGAGTACCATTTCCCATTGGCATCTCGTCTCCGGTCAAGATGTCTCTGAAGACGGTCGGCCTACAGCGTACCTCGTTCTTCTATCCGTTCGGCAATACACCAGCTGTGTGCCTAACGCAGTCACTACCACCAGATCAGGATGCGGCGATCCTACTACTGGGTTGTGGAGATTTTCGCAACGTCCTCTTCACTGCCTACGCGGGTCATGGAGCTTGTAAGGCTTGGAAGTCATCTATTACATTTTACCAAACTGATAGCAGCATTAGCAGGCAGAAAGCTAGACTACACGTGCTGTGACATCGAAGCCGAGGTCATTGCTCGCAACATCCTCGCATACACCCTCATCGTCGACGACACCAATCCAAGCCAGATCTTGTGGGCTCTCTACTACCAAGTCATCATCGATGAAGAGACCCAGAAGTGCCTGCAAGCTCAGGCAAAGAAGTTGCTCGGATTTGCAGATTCTGTGGACACCTGGCACAATGGACCATATGGGGCACTCATACGTTTCTGCGACAGTACTACCCTTCAAGAAGTGGTGAAGCTATGGGAGTCCTACTCCATACATATGTCTGATACCAAAAAGTATAACGAGCAGCAGAGCTTTCTGAAGGGTCAGTGGAAGAAGGCGCAGGAGTTTCAACAAAATAAAATTCGGGATGGTGCCGTTCTGGATGGTACGTCGTATTTGCCCTCCTTCCGTTGTACTCATTTGATGGCTTCAATTGACTTTACAATTTTCGTTCTAGGTATGCGTTCTTTTGCACCAGTCATCAAGGATAGTTTCGACATTGTCGTTGCTCAGTACCGCGCATTCTGGAAGAGTGGGGCTTCAACCGAAGACAAGAAGGCTCTCACTGCTGCCAAGTACTTCAATCCAATGCTGCTATGCTTGCGCGACGGTCTGATACCTCACTACGGCCTGGATCCGCTACTCGGCTTTCACCTAGCTCTATCCAGAATCGATCTAGCAGCCGCATCTCCCCTGAGCCCAGCAGTCGCTGCTGTTCCAGGTACCGGAAAATTTAAGGACCAAGTAAAGACAGCAATCGCCCAGTTCTCTGCCTGGTGCCAAGCTTTTCGAGGAAGTCACCATCTATGTACAGTCCGAGTCGTCAATTCGGATGCTATCGCCTTCAGTCATGTTCTCAAGGGTAGCTCTACCGGGACTTGGTATCGAAGCCCTTCTGACTATCGCTCACTAATACTGGGTTCTGCCGACTACGGTGCTGGTGGCGCAGGTCCCCGGTATTTTGATGAAATTGACACGTCAAATCTCACCGATCATCTTGGCAGCTTGAATATACTCACGGCTGTGCGGCCCCTTGTTTGGATGAAGCCAACATCCGTCATTCAGACAGAGATGTTGCTACCGAGAGAAGTGACTTTCTCGGATTCGGCAGATAAGTTGCTCTGCGGTGATCTTCCTACCGTTGCCCTGATCCTGGGCCTGAAGCCAGTGCACTACTGGACCAACGCTACAGCCACTTGGCACCTGAACGACAGTGTTTTTTCTGATCTCACTGGCCGTGCTGCTAAAATCAACTCGGTAATGTCGCGGCACTCCATCATCTGGCGACCAGTTTCATGCACCACAACACAGTTCGACTCGTTCCCCATGGCGAAACTTCTGTACTCCGTTTATCTGGAGATGTTCGAAGACGAGAGCTGGGAAAAGAGGTTCCAGACATTCCAACTTCAAGACACCCACAGGCTCGAGAAGCTGACGCAGTTTCACCAGTACACGCGTGCAAGTCTTGTCTCCTTGCTCAGCTGTGTGAAGAACCTCAATATCTGTCGGTGGTCAGAGGTTGTTGATCATTTCGTTGAACTGGTCAAAGATGACACACATCTTAACATGGGACCTCACTACATACAGTCATTGTTCGTTCATCTCAAAGTCCTGGACCTCTCTAATCTCGAGAAACTCGATTTCTTCCACCCCGCCAGCTATCGAAAAGATCTCAAGGGGCCATTGCGCGGTTGGACTGACATACCTGACGTCGTCTGTGTTACGCTTGTTGTCCCACATAGCGCCCTGACGATTTTCAAAGAGAACAAGTACGGAGGTGCAGTCTGCCATCTCACGCTTCAGTCATCCATTGCCATGACCCAGTGTTTTTTTCCAGACCTACAATGTGCCTTCGGTCGCGTCGTAGCTACCGGGACACCTTTCTCAGATGGCTACGCTGTCGAAATTCAGCAGGATGCCAAGGGCTGGAACGGAGACTCTCCTTTGGTTGTATCGGCTCTTGTGTCTACTTGCTTTCTGGTCGAATCCGGGGATCCTGCTTGTGAGGTGCATTTTGCATTGAAGAACGTACCTACCACTGTCCCGCTGATTTCAAAACTTGGACATGAGCTGGCTATCCACAAGTCTGCGGTTGGAAAGAGTGATGTGTTCATAACGAAACATCGGCCAAACATGAATAGCCACATATCGATCAGCCCGGAGAAGTTGGCTGAAGAATCTCTTTACGATGGTAAGTGCGAACTACAATTGAAACAAACTCTTTAATTGACGATTTGCAGAGATGGAGGGGCAATGGTATCTTCGTCCGATACTCGCGCTGGATGGTGCTAGGGTTGTCTCAGCTATTGTGCACGCCGAAATCAAGTCTGATACAGCACTGAGCCTTTTGCGTGCCGGTGCAGAAGTTGAATTTCGACTTGTAAACCCTTTCCAGCTGGTTCTCTCGATAGGATCTGCGAGTCTCTATCGCAAATTCGAGCTACCGATTCCTCTCACTGCGGTTAAGAGCAAGACTAGGATCGCCCGAAAGTCAGGATGGGTAGAATATGAGGCGAGCGTATGTGGCCTCGCGACTCTGGCCTGTCGAGACGATTTAGTGTTTCCCATGACGATTGTTGACAGGTACGCAACCCTTACTGGAGATGGTGAACCGTCACCTCAATTTACTGATGCCTATGTAGTGACAAGATGCTCCTCGAGAATCTTCATTATGTATGGCCCGAGGTCTTGCCTCTCCTACACATCTCCAAGACGAAGACCAAGCTAGAATGGCTAAATGCGACCACTTCTACGAAAATGACGATGACCTCACCCGAGTTCGATGACTATGACCAATCCCAAAAGGCGAACGGTCCGCCGACGAGTGCTCGTGTCGGCCTCAAAGACTCTCTTTTCTCCATCTTCGTTCACTTTGCTGGACTTCAAAACACCGCCCAGTCGACAATTTTTGGCCTGCACAATGAGTCTGCTGGTGGAGTCAACATCATGATCCTCGGCTCTGGTTTGCGAATGGACATGGCTAACCAGTCTGTCTGCCTAGACGCCGCGGTCCTCCCCTTGCACCATGACATGATGGCGGATGGCTTACAGGCCATCGCCAAGATACACAGTCGGGGCGGTAACATAATCGTGAAAGTCAACGACGCCGAGCTTACCTTGTGGAAACATATCCTACCAGCTTTTGCAGAACGCTGCAGAGCGTGGAAGCACAGTCCGTCGTGCGAGTACCTTGCCACAGGCAAGATCCCACTCACGACAGAGTACGGCAAACGCTTCATGTGTGGGTGTGGCTTCGGCGTCTTCCCAGATGGATATTTGAAGAACTTGAAGGAAATGGAGCACCTGTGTAAATTCGCGGTTCGTGTTGCCATTCCGGTCTGTTACTCTTCTCCGATCAGCAACGAGAAGCCGAGCATGGGTTCAACTGATGGACCACCTTCCGTTGGTATGGGAAGCCTCGGCATGCCAGCTTTTTCGGAGGCAGTTCGGATGGCACGCAATGCAGCAACCGCTGTCACCCAAGTCGAAGACCTTGATGTGAAGAAGGGATCATGCTTCGAATGCGGCGCGAAAAAGGGAAAGGATGGCAAGACTCTCTTAAAGTGCAGTCGCTGTAAGTTCGCGCAATACTGCTCTACAGAGTGTCAGAAGGCCAACTGGACCAAGGAGCACAAAGCTTTTTGCAAGCAGCTGAAGGAGCTTAACGACCAGGCCGAGTAGGAATATTAGCCGGTCCATACGGGAGCATTGGCGCGAACTAGGCTGTGCAGGATGCAGAATGAGACTCACGTCCTGGCTTGTGGGCGTACAGTCCGTAGCTTGGGCATCGGTTATAAGGTTTCCCTCTATGTACATCTTGATAGCAATGCACGGCTCCATGCGGAGTACACGTCACCCAGCTCCCAACTCCATATGAGTGAGTCTACGGTAGGTGTTGCCCCATCCTTTGACAGTCCCTTACCGAGGTTCGTGGCGGTCCGGACTTCACCGCAAGCCATCTCGTCTGTCTCCGGGTGGAGATTTAAAGTCTAGAAAGGTCAGGGGCAATCCATGGCAGGCTGCATGTGGCGTCATCACAGGACCCTTGCAAGTGACTGGTCCGTGCGTTCATGCCCTGAACCTTAACGCTGGCTCCAATCGTGCCTGAACCGCAAAAGCAATACACGAACACAACTCTAACCCGACGTCTTATGCTGACGAACAGCAGTCCTCTCCTCATCATCGTCCTCCAAGCTCACCTTTTGTTGTAGATCAACCGGCCTTCGAGATGATCCTCATTGTAAGGTTCAGCGGGCAGTTTCAACCCGGCCTGCTCGAGTCAGGGACATGGTAGGCGAGCTCGAGTCTTCACTCCCGAAGTCCCGCGACAGGCTATATTCCCCATACCGGGGGTTGACAGCGCGTCGTCTTGGTTTAGTGCCGATTTAGAGTTTGGCCGTTGCACGTCAAGGCCCTGCGACGGTAAGGGTGAATGCTTGATCAGATTCATCACCTCGCACCGGAGGCGAGCTTCCGTGCCAGACGATTGGCTTGTGGGGTGATGCAAGGACATTTCGACTCCGCGTATGCGGGTGCGAGACACTCGATCCACGATCTCGCAGGAACCGGATGATTTTCCGACCTGGTTCCAGATGCAGAGCATGAATCAAGATAGGGCTGGGCCTCGTGTACGCCTGAGTGCAAGAAAGAAAACTAAAGCTAGCGGTTATATGTTGCAAACAGGGACCCGCTTCCCATCTGAGAGACGTTTCGTCTGCTCGCTTTCGATCTTCTTTTCTCCTTCGGTCCTTCTTTCCATCGCACACCGGTTTTGCTACGTTGCACGAGCTCGCTACGACGCACGAGTACCAGGTGCCAGGAACGTGGGCAGTATGGCGGCCGTTGATGCCAATCTGATCCCCTCTCCGCCGACAGCGGGCGCCGTACATGATGCCCAATCGTTCGCCGCTGTCGCTATTACCCTAAACATCATCGCCTTCTTCGTCTTTGCAGGTCGCATCTACACACGATGCTATCCAGTCTTCCGGTTGAGCATCGACGATTACGTTATTGCTGTTGCCTATGTAGGTTTTGCTCTGCATGCCTTCTCAGACAGCATGAGCTGACATGTAGTGTTAGATTCTTGTGTTGGTTGACTCAGTACTTCTCCTGAACACTGTCCCCTTCGTTTTCGGCAGCGATCCAAGCAAAGTTACTCTCGCAGATGTACAAGATTCTTTCCGTTATGCGACCATCTCCGAACCGATCTGGGCCTGGGCCATGTGTGCGATAAAGGTCTCGGTCGCACTCATGCTCTTGCGTCTCGAAACTGGAATCAACATGCGGCGGTTCCTCTGGGCGAACATTGCCATCCAGATCACCCTCGGCATCTACAACATGATCATGCAGCTTATACAGTGTGTCCCACTGGCAGGCGCGTGGGATCTTTTGGGCACGCTCAACGCCAAGTGCTGGAGCGCCGACATGATCCGCACCAACCTCATATGCGTCTCTTCTATCAATATCGCGAGCGACTTTCTCTTCGCCCTTCTCCCGATCAACTTCCTCCGCAAGGTACAGAGGCCTCTTCGAGAGCGGGCCATCATCGGTTGCCTCATGGCGCTTGGGACCTTTGCTGGCGTGGCTTCCATCATCAAGGTGAACTTCGGCGCCAACTTTGGCAGGACAAGCGACTCCACCCGCGAAGGCATCAACATAGGGATGTGGTCTTCCGTCGAGGAGCTGTGCGGAATTATTGCTGCGTGTGTGCCTTGTTTGCGATCGCCCTTCCAACGCGCGCTGAAATACTTTGGACTCGTCTCCACTCACAAGACGACCTATGCACATACGTACGGACAGATGCATGACCGACCCAGCAAGCTCAGAAGCACTACGAGGAAGTCTTCGGCAGGAGGCGTGGCCATTCAGATGAAGAGCATGCGGAGTGTGAATGCAGACGCACAAAGCGAAGAGAACATCTTGCCTAGCGACCAAGCGAAGGATGGTGAGATTTGGTGCACGACCGAGGTCACAATGGAGGAAGAAGAAAGCAAGACACCTAGGATGGGAAGTAGTAGACACGGCAGAGGTCGTGCCGCTTGGAACGATGAAGAAGCAGGCCCATTACCGGCAAGGTGACTTCAGCGGCGTCCCAACTTTGGATGTGTCTGGACCCTCGAGCGACGTATTGTATGCATGGAAACTGGAGTTTTGGGTTGGCCATTTCTGGGCATACATCTTTGATACCAATATATGCGGTCATTCGCTTTTTACCGGGATCTCGGAAACACTACAAGATGAGCTTGATCCCTAGGTCTGACATGGATTCAGCTAATTGATCTTCCTCCTGCATACAAGCCCATCGATTGTTCTTACTGCACGCTTGCATCACTGTTTGCATGGACCTTTCTAGGGATATGACAACCTCCTTTCAAAATCTCCCCCACACAGGTCGGTCAACAGCGAGGCAAATTCACGTCAACAGAGACAGAGGAATCCACGATGAGGCCAAGCAGTCATCGTCGCCGAGCCCTGATGTTTCCCAACGCCATGCCGCATTGGCATCACGACATCGCGCTAGTCCTGTCTGAGCAATCCATTGGGCAATTTTCATCCATCAAGCTTTACCGCCAACGACATTCCTTTACCACACCTTCCTTTGGAGGCAGTCAGCGAATTGGCAAACGCCTACGCCGAAGCCACTATGTAACCCCAGAACTCGCGTCGCGAGGCCGTCTGACGATGACGCGATGTGTTACCATTGATGCGGGATCCAGCGACATGCTCAGGTGCGTCTCCGCAGGGGATGGCTGTCCTTATAAATTGGGACCTTCGTGCTCTTGCGACATCTGCCATCCCTCCTTCCCTGTGTCTACAACGGCGTTGACCACACACATCATTGCTGTACGGAGACGCGAGGAGTAACAAACGCAACGCAAACCAAGTCTTTCAACCTCGCTGCCATCTGCCCAAAACAAAAGACATGGGCAACAGCCCAGCGTCTGATGCCGAATTCCGGCCCAAAGGTGATGATGGCCATGACTCACCACCGCCGGATTTCGCACCCCCACCGGATTTTGATACAGCGGTCACACAAGTTGAGAACACATACCAATTCTCCGACTCGCGGAAACTGGGAGTTACAGGTTCTGTTTTCTTGATCTTGAACAAAATGATCGGCACTGGTATTTTCTCCACGCCTTCAGGCATCTTCGCGGCTACGGGGTCAGTGGGCGTGAGCTTGTTTCTGTGGATCATTGGTACGTCTCTCGAGCACTCCTTCATCGCACTCTTGTAACGAGGAACAAAGGTGGAATCCTCACTTTCGCCGGTCTCTCTGTGTTCCTTGAATTCGGCCTCGCCATTCCACGCTCAGGCGGCGAGAAGAACTACCTTGAGCGTGTGTATCGACACCCAAAGTACATGGCAACATGTGTTCTCGCCTCGCAGATGATCCTTCTGGGATTCTCTTCTGGTAACAGTCTTGCCTTCGGTCGCTACGTGCTCTACGCCTCGGGCTCGACTGAGCCGGATGGCTGGACAGCGCGAGGTATCGCTGTCGTCTGCATCACATTTTCCGTCGTACTACACGCGACCCTACCGAAGTGGGGCATCCGGTTGTTCAATGTGCTTGGAGTCTTCAAGGTTGTCATTCTTCTCTTCATCATCTTCTCGGGATTCGCTGCTCTAGCTGGCCACCGTAAGGTTCCGAATCCGCACAACTTCGACCACGCATTCAGGTTGGAGAGGGGCGATGGATATGGCGGCGGAGGCGCGTACGCTTATTGCACAGCGCTGCTACGCATCGTCTACTCGTACAAGGGCTGGGAAAACGCCAACTATGTCCTCGGCGAGATCAGGAACCCTCGCAAGACGTTGACAATTGCCGCGCCATTGGCAGTAGGGGGAGTCACCATCCTCTATGTTCTCGCTAACGTAGCATACTTTGCCGCCATTCCCAAGTCGGACCTAGCCAATAGCGAAGTCATCGTTGCTGGACTCTTCTTCAAGAACGTGTTTGGTGACAGCGCTGGAGCTCGGAGTCTACCTGCTTTCGTCGCGCTGAGCAATCTGGGCAATGTGCTTGCTGTCAGTTTTGCTCATGCACGCTTGAACCAAGAATTCGCGAAAGAGGGTCTTCTGCCGTGGAGTCGCTTTTGGGCATCGAACAAACCACTTAACGCTCCGGCCACCGCAGTATGTTACCTTCGCTCCTTTTATCTATCGTTATGATGTCGTCTTTGCTGACTTCGACAAGCTCTTCCTGCACTGGCTCATCACCATCATCATACTCCTCGCACCTCCAGCAGGCCCAGCCTACAACTTCATCGTCGACCTGTATACGTACCCCGGATCCTGGATCAACGGCTTCGTGACAGCAGGTCTCATCTACCTGCACTACTCGAAGCGGGAGCGATGGCAGTCACCATGGCACACGTACCTCCCCATCGCGGTGCTGTATCTAGCTGCGAACATCTTCCTTGCTATCGTTCCGTTCATCCCGCCGGATGGCGACTGGAATGCGGAAGGTTATCCGTACTATGTTTTCCCAGTTGTGGGTGTTGGCGTTTTGCTTCTGGGTGTTGTGTATTGGACTGCGTGGACGAAGATTTGGCCGGCTATTGGTGGGTATAAGATTGTAGCTGAGAGGTATGTGGATGCAGATGGGGCAGAGCATATCAAGTATGTGAGGGTCTATACGAAGGGGAACTGAGAGTTGAGCAACTCGTATCAAGAGAAAGCAGCGAAATCGTATCAACGAACCAGCGAGAGCACTGATTCTGTATAGAAAAGCAGAGTAACCAGACGTAAAGTCATAATAATCAAAGAAGAAGACTGGAATGGAACAGAGTGCCATTTCAATGCTGAGCTTGCAAGATACCCAAAGCGGAGCCTTCAAAGCCAAAAGAGCTTCAGATCTACAGACTTCGACGCCGCGCTCCTCCTCCACTAAATCTCAACCTTCACCCCAGTCAACTCCTCACTCAGGGCCCACAGCTTCTCCTCACCCTCCTCATCATAAACATGCGGCGCAAACCCGTAGTCCTTGATGTCGAAGCCATCCTTCGCCGGCTCACCCACACTACAATTCGTCAAATACTTGCCACCTTTGCCCTCCCAAACCGGCGCAACCGCCGCCCAAACAGTCGTAGCCGCGCCCTGCTCAGCGCTCTGAAAAACCGCCATGAGCGCCGGGTCCTTGCCCCACTCGGCCATGACATCCTGCGACAAATTGACCTGCAGCCCAGTGGCGATGCCACCAGGATGTACCGAGTTGGTGTGGACGCCCTGTGCGCCGTAGACGCGGTCGATGTGGTTGGCGAGCCAGATGCAGGCTGTCTTGGACTGGCCGTAGGCGAGCCATGGGTCGTAGTCGTGGGTCAGGTTCACGTCGTCGAAGCGGACGGGGGAGTAGCGGTGGCCGTTGGAGGTCAGAGCTACGACGCGCGAGTTGAAGGACGGCGTGCTGGATTTGATGAGGGTTGGCAGCAGCAGAGCGGTTAGAGTGTAGTGGGCGAGGTGGTTGACGCCGAATTGGGATTCGAAGCCGTCTTGGGTTTTGCTGCCGGCGGGTGTGGCCATGATGCCTGGTGTGCTCTGTTAGTAGTTGATCTTGTAGACCTGACTCGGGTCCAGGGAGAGGTAGATGTACCGGCGTTGTTGATCAGGATATTCAACTTCCCATCCGACTCGGTTAGGAAGTCTTTGGCAGCCTTCTTGACAGAGTCGAGAGAGTCCATGTCCATGTCGATCGCCACGAGCGCGCCTCTGCCTTCGCTTGAGTTGCGGATGTCGGTGATGACGCCAAATGCCTTCTCGGCGTTGCGAGCGGTGATGTAGACGTCGGCACCAGTGGCGTGCAGTGCGCGGGCTGTCTCGATGCCGATGCCAGATGTAGCTCCGGTGATGAGAACCACTCGACCTGTCCACTTGTTCACGAGGTCGTTGTCGCGAATGACTTGGAGTGCTGTTGGGCGCGCATCGCCTGGTCCCTGGGGTTGAGCGAAGGACTCAGCGTAGGGGATGAGGGAGTTTGACATGATGTGGGGTAATGCGTTTGATGTATCTATGTGAGAATTGAAGCCCTTCGTTGAGTTTTCGTGCTTTGGGTGTCGTTGAGAGTGTGAGGAGTAGCTTGGATCGAGCTGATGCGGTGTTTGGGTATGCCCTTTCACTCCACAGTGAGGGCATAGCTGCACTTATAGTCCTCAGCAGCCAGAGCCTTCAGTCGCGTTATGGGTGGAGTTAAGGAAGAGCTGCTATCCATCTCAATCATGACTACAATGTACAATGCCATACAAATCTCGGACGAACCTGGGAAGCTGAGGGCATGACTAGCTACGTGGATGGAATACGTAGGATGAAAGTCGCTCTGAAGCCTGTGGGTCTCCGCTTGGCTACCCCTGCTAGTGTGAAGAAAGCGGGAGTGGGGGCGAAGAAAGCGGTCTTTTGACGCGTAAAAACCCCGCTCCCGCTGCAAAACACCGTCCTCTACCCAACATCTCAACGACCCACAGACTACTTACGGCCGTTCGAACTCGGTGCACATTCGACTTCTTCTCCGATTCGGTTATGTCCATTAATTCCGTTACAAGTGATCGCCCTTCTGAAGGCTCCGAACGAGCAGCGCAAGCTTGTCGGCAGTGCAGGTACGTACACGTCCTCTCTGCAGAGCCGACCGCATCCTCTTGACAGCAATCTGAACGGAATTCCAGTCAACTGAAGCGAAAATGTCCGCGCCAACTTCCTCAATGCTTTCTGGTACTAGAGCGACCGTCTCAATATTCCCTGCGCATTGGCTAAGATGGTCACGGGACACAGTGCGTGCGACTGGGCAAGACCTGCGACTATCCACTGGGACGAAAGCCATATGGCATGCCACACCCTGGAGAGACACAGTTCCAGTCTCCCCCCGCAAAGGCGACACGTAATGATGGAGGTTCCCACGGACAACTGTTTCCGGACGCTTTCTTCCTCGACCATGAGCTTTTCGAGCCAATGGCGCACTCTGCCACTACCGACACTCTGTCAGTCCCTGCCGATGTCATGAGATACATCGGCCAAGATATGCACGCCTTGTGCGATCAATACTTCGATTCAGTAGATACATGGTTTCCATTCGTGAGCAGAAAACGTTTGATACGAGCTCTCGACGGGGAGAATGCTTTCTGTAACGGCAATTCTGATGCAGTATCCCTTTTGCTCCTCAGTATGCGCCTCATCATGAGCACTCCGTCAGACTCTAGACCAACCGCTACTAGCGATCCCTTGTATCGTACGACTCGCAACTTCCTTAACGACATGGAAGAATGGTCGCCCATGTCTTTGGAGGTGTTCCAGACCCTTGTTCTTGTTGCTCTGTACGAGGTTGGACACGGCCTCTTCCCCGTTGCATATTTGACTTTAGGTCGTGCTGCAAGAATAGGAAGCATGAGAGGAATTCATGACCGGAATAATGCAAGACAACTGTTCAAGGTACCTCATACTTGGACGCACTGGGAGGAGGAGCGCAGAACGTGGTGGGCGGTATCTATCCTCGAAAGGTGAGCTCCGAAAGCATCTGTCCAACCTCAGTCCCATCTCAAAACTGCCCAGATACATAAATCTCGAGCCGAAAGGGCTCCCTCTTGCGACTCCAGAGCCAGCTCAGGGAGATTTACTCCCCACGGCTGACTCGTCATGGCTCCGTGGCGAGATCGGCGTGAACCAAGCTCTTTTTACAACCGGCTTCTCACCAGTCTCCGAGATTGGATCCTTTGCCCGCGTCTGCCAAGCCGCACACATTCTCGGAAGAGTCATCAATCATCGCAACATCCGAAAAGACACGCTATCCAAAGACTTGATCCTTGATGAAGCGCTACAATTGAGCGCGACATTGACGGCTCTTGACAAACACCTTGCGCATCACATGGATAAGTCGCTAGATGATGACGCAGTGACCGTCGTTGATGTCGCTCTTTGTACCGTCGCGAGACTGACGCTGTACGGGACGTACGCGTGCAATTCGCCAGACGCGTTATCGGAACGACTTGTCGAGGAAACGGCGCTGCAGTCTGCTTCTATCGATGGTATAAAGCAGATCATCGGGACACGGGCCGCGACACTGGCACAGTACGTACTTCGACAGGGCAAGCAACATCTCGATGCTTCGAGCCCGTTGGTACTGCAATGTTTGTATGATGCCGCGACAGAATGTCAATGGTTCATTCGTGAGGGCGATGTCGTCGAAGGCGCGGAGAGAACAATGGAGTTGCTCATGGAGGCTATCCGGCTCTTGTCTCAGCGGTGGAGTGTCGGCGGTAAGTGGGTCGGACTTTGATCGCATCCTTCTCGTGGTGTAGTAAATGCTAACGGATATCTAGGAAAATATCTTGATCTTTTGAAGAAGCGCGAACACCTGTAGCCTAAGACTTGCCACGAGCCGTCTTTCACTCGCGATGACGCATTATCTGATCCAACAGATGTGCTTTGGATGACCGCTCAGACGGGGCAGTAGCACGTAGGTTTCAGACACAAGTCTTCATGGTGCACAGAGCAGCAAACGTGTCGCAACGCCTCCATCCGATAGGGCCAACTCATAGTAACTTACACGATGGTAGTTTATCGAAAATCGTGAAGCGGCATGTCCCTGCGTATATAAAAGTACAGACGCGTAGACTTCATCACGCCCTGCACCTCAGCACCCCCACCTCCTCATCTATGATGAAGCCGACATCACTTGTCATGAAACACAAAAGCTGAGCGGAAGCTCATCATATTGATCGTAAAATCTTCGAAGTAGGCGGTGAAAATAGAAGTACCGAATTATATGCACGTGTGCAGATCACCGACATCGGTTATGCAGGTGAGCAAGTTTTCGGGGCCTTCCCGAAACCTGGTCAAACTCGTGTCGTCAGCAGGGGTCCCCCATAGCCGAAACTCATGTTGATCAGATGTGGACGACGGAACATGGCCAAACCTGCAAATGAGGAGAACCGCTCTGTCGAAAACCACAAACCGGGCGAGGGGAATGGCTCTTCTAAGATTAGTGGTTGGCTCCGACGCTCGTGTGACGCTTTGGCGGCGTCGGGAGTTCATTCAACTAGTCTTGGGTCAGGCAGGAAATACGAGATCCAAGCCAACTGAGTACATTGTTCACCAGGTTACACTGAGAGAATTAATGTGCTCACGCAGAGGGGTACTTTTGAGAAAAGCAGAATAACGGCATATCATAGACTTCCAGAGCCAGGACCTTGCATACAGACATCCACACTTCTCAAAAACATCCACAACATGATCGACACTCCAATACTGGTATCCATTGTTGGCGCTGGGCCGGCAGGCTTTGCGCTCGCCGTCGATCTTGAAAGACATGGGAAATCAGTACTGGTATACTCACATCCGGACCGGGCACGACACGCGAGCCATGTGTCGAAGAACGGCGGCCTCCGATCGAGCGGGCTGATAGATCACTCGACAAAACCACCAATTACCTTTGACATGAAAGACGTCGTTGAATTCTCGAGGATAATCATCCTTACAGTCCCATCAACTGGCCAAGAAACGGTACTACAAGAGCTCAAGAAATTCGATCTACGACAACACACCATCATTGCGGTGCCTGGCAACTCGTTCTCGCTCGTTGCGCAGGCAGAGATGGAAATCGGAGCCATACTGGAAACCAACCTGTCGCCATACTCATGTCGCATGAACCAAGGCGAATTGGTTGTCCTCGGAAAGAAGAGCTTATTCTTCATGGCATCGCTGCAGCGCCTGAGTCCAACAGCCAGTTTGAAGATACAGAACATCTTCCCCATGGAGGTCAAATGGTGCCACAATGTCATCGAAGTCTCTCTGAACAACATCAACGGAGTATTCCACCCTCTCATGATGCTCATGAATGCGGGTCGCATCGAAAGCACTGGAGGCGATTTCTACCTGTACAGCGAGGGACTGACTCGATCTGTCGCCAACGCTATACTCGCTGTGGATGCGGTGCGACTCAAGGTTGGCGAAGCGTTTGGGTTCCGACTAAAGAGCGTTGTTGAGACGTCGAATGAATGCTACGGACACAGCTTTACGGATCTTGTGGACCTTGCGCAAAATTCCAAGCCCCACAGGAAGCTAAAAGCTCCGGCGGATATCGTGAATCGAAACATCTCGGAAGATGTACCAGACTTGTTGGTCTGTTGGTATGGGCTTGCAAAGAAACTTGGCATCAATGCTTCGCCGATTAAAGCGGTCATTGTCATGGCTGAGATGGCTACTGGAGAGAACTACATGGAGAAAGGCAGGAATATGAAGAGGTTGCATCTGGAAGGCCTTTCGCGGGATGAGCTCATCGCGAGATTTGGGATGACACCCAAAGAAGCTCCTTGACGATTCGCTGTGTCACATTTCTTCTTGTCATTCACGAAAAAGCGAATCGAAAGGAATAAGTACGGTTGGAAATAGGGTGGTTGCTCTTTTATGCAAGCATTTCGGCGTTGTTCTTATCAATGAGAACCCTTAGGGCATGGATGATTTCGTGGTCTCAGGATCTTTCAGTTTCTCAATTATAGCTGCAATTTCAGCGGTATGATACAAGAAGTTGAAGGTATCTATTTGCTTACTACAGTGAACTACAATTTGACCTGGCCAAGCTTCCATTCTCGCAGCCTGTGCCCGTAAGCACCCAGGATCCATGGTAAGGGTGCAAATGACAGCGCCACAAATCCTAAGAGGCTGTTTCCCCAACCCAAACCAAGCCTATCGTACAGCCCTAGTCCACCAAGAGGAATGAGTGCTCCAGCAGTGCCCCTCAGCAACGCGTTGGCACCAATGACACTTGCCGCATACTCTGTGAAAGCATCGACTAGATACGTCTGAACACCAATGAAGATCAAGATGGAGCCGAATCCCGTGATTGCTGTTCCGATTTGAGGAACAATCCAATGCGCCTGTACTTGCGCACTCCACCCGTAGATGAACAAGCCAATTGGAAAAGTGAGAGATCCTGGTAGGGTGATGACAAGTGGAAGCCTATCTTCAGGCGTCACTCTCTTTCCGGCGGCCGCACGCTTCTTCAGAGTCCTGTCGCTGAAGTTTCCGACGTAAAATAACCCAACCAAGGTACCGAACCCTCCGGCAAGAAAGACGAGTCCTGTTCCAGAAGCCGAGAAACCGTAGACTTCCGAGAAGACAAACGAGTAAGTTGAGAACAGGAGGTACAATGTGCCATACAAAATTGCGACATATGTACACATAATGGTAACAATTGGGCAACGCGTCAGCATCCTGATCGGTCGAAAAATGCTATGCTTGAATAGTTGGGTAGGAGTTAGATCGGATGCGAGCTTGGACCTGTATCTTTGATCTCCAGTCTCATGCCGAAGCCTAGCTGCTTTTCTCTCCAGAAGTACGACAGCATAGGTCTCTCGAAGAACCGCAAATGCGACGATCGTCACAACAGCGATCTGTGGAGAGTCAGGAATGTGTGCTTATCTACTTTCAAATCACTTACAGCAATCGAAATGGCCCAGAATATCCATCTCCAACCAGCAGCTTCCGCAACATAGCCACCGATGATCGGTCCCACCATGGGGCCGAGAATAGTGCCAACTGACCAGATAGAGATGGCTTTACCCCTTTCTTCTCGTGGCATCATATCCGCTATGGTGCCAGAGCCGACTGTGATGGTCGCTACACCTGCAAAGCCAGACAGAAACCGAAAGGCAAGCAGCATAGACTGATTTTGCGAAAACCCGCACAGTATCGTAAAGAGAAGGAATAGCACGTTTGTGATGTTGTAGATGATCACACGGCCATAGATCTCACTCAGAGGCGCAAGAAGCATTGGCCCCAAAGCGAATCCGAGAACGAAGATGGACACCACAAATGTCGCGAAGGTTTCAGATGACGTCCGGAAGTCTTCCATCAGAAGGTCAACGCCTGGAGCAAGCATTGAAGATACTAGAGGTCTATCATAACGTTAGTACCACTTGAGTGACTCGGTAGTGGAAGAGGCGTATACTGACACAAGAAAACTGATTGCAGAGATAGTGAGTATGTTGGTCCATTTCTTCGCTGGTGGCCAGTTCATCGGGTTTGTGGCATCCTGATTTTCTGGCTCATTCCACCAGACTTCAAATGGGTTTCTAGGCTGCACTTTCTCCAAACTGCTCCTGCTCTCGTGGCTCGGAGCCAGAGTCTCGGAGGACAGGTCGAAGCCACACTTTTCTTCGTCTTCTTCGGTCAAATCGTCCCCTCTGTTGCTCATCTTGGTAAGCTTTTCTGTATACCGGCTATTGTAGATTTCGAACGTAAATTCTTCCCAGACGCCACTGTGAAGAGAACGAGCGAGTGTAAAGAGCTCAGATGCGAAAGCCAGGAACGAGTCACCGAATGATCAGCACCCCGGTTTCATGCAGGTGAGCCGTTAGACCGGACTCGGCTATGCCCCTGCTCCGATCTAATCTACATTGAGCAGGGATATCCCACTGTTTGAAATGTGACGGAATATGCTCAGTCCATTTCGAGACTTGCAATGATTCAGATGCCGGACGGAGATGTGGAAGGGTCAAGTTGGCGAACATACTGCACTCCTCGGTAAATGGAATGTTTATCTGACCAGCAATTGTTGCTTATCTGAGATGAATCTATCCACTCTTCATAGCAACCGTTACTAAAAGTTCCATATCCATTCGTATCCCCTTCTCTGTAGTCACTTTATCCCATTCCTCTTTCATCTCTGCCCTTGCGTTTGGCCGTAACTCCAGAGGAATGCCACCATATGTTTTTCCGGACGAGCTGGTGTCCAGCCAGTTGATCATCGCATCCGCATCTTTGGCCGATTTAACAATCGTGTTCACAACTATTTTCCTCTGCGAAAATCTTGCGTCGTCCAACAGCTCCTCCAGCTCGCGTTGTTTGAGAAACTTCGGGCCACTTTTCTCCGGATATCTTCGGTACGGCTCCCTCGACAAAATATCCTCCTTTATCCTCTCGTGTATCGCCTCGAAATCTCCAGATCCACCAGATATACCCAATCGACCGCCTGACTTCAAGACACGTGCGAACTCTTTCAATGCCGTCGCTTGATCCTCCACCCAGTGGAACGTCGAATTAACAAACACAATATCGAAGCTTTCTGACGAAAAGGTCGAGAGATCCTCAGCTTTGCCCTCCGTGAAAGATAGATTTGGTGCAACCTTCTGCTGTGCGATGGCGATGCGCTCCTTACTAGGATCAATGCCGATCACTTTTCCCTTCTTTCCAACTGTTTCTGCTAGGCGAAAAGTAAGGTTCCCGGGTCCGCAACCAACGTCAAGGATTTGCATTCCTGCATGTACCTCTAACCTCTCAAGAAGGAATAGTCCGGCATCGTATTGAGTGTCGTTGACGAGGGTGTAGCCATTGGCCAGTTCCGCGGTGTCGCCCATAGCTGATTTCGTGACGATTTCCAGGATGGTTGATAAGGAATTCGCTAGAAATATTTGTTATCCTGTTCGATATTCCTCAAGATCGAGTTGTAGCAGTAGAAGTCGAGACTACTATATCTCCGATGATCGGAGACTTAGTGTAAAGACCCCAATTAGCGTGAACCGGGGTATCATGCAAGAGCGGGGTGTGCGCACGTTTCAAGCACATTTTGAGCAGATTATGAGCACATTAGTCGTAGACTCCACATCTGCATACAGATTTGCCGACTATAAGGGTTTCAGTGCGTCATGTGCCATGATTGAGACGAAGACCCTGCACGGGGTAGAATATAGTGTAACATGCTCACTTGAGAAGAAGCTTACGCATATTTTCGTGTCAATAAGAGTTCGGTCGGCGTCTACTCAAGCAGGGACGTCATGTGTGAGAAATGAACGGATTGCACGAATTGCATTGTTGACGTTGATGCTAGCGGGGCTTCCTTGCTCTGAGTAAGGCACACACCTGTCTGTCATTCGCGATCTTGCATAGGCGAAGATGGGATTTATTCACGTGCTTTTTACTCCGTCTCTATTCGCGACCCTTTCAGCAATCGTAAGTCCAATGACTGTTCAAAGCACGACTGCGCTGACTAGTAATAGCTTTTCGGTATCTTGCTCATACAAGCAATTCGAAGACGATACTTCCATCCTTTTCGGACTGTGCCTGGTCCATGGCTCAATTGTATCTCAGAATTACCTGCTGCGTGGAATCTAGTAAGAGGAAATCAACATGTTTACTACGAATCCCTACACGAAGAATATGGTCCGGTTGTCAGAGTCTCGCCGAATGAATTGAGTTTCGTCAGCGTAGAGGCGAGAGAAGAGATTTATGGTCATCGGGTAAGTGTATGCTACAGACACAGATCATCATGTTATACTGAAAAAGGTCGCAGAAAGCTGGACTCATGGAAAAGAGTCCCATATTTCTAGGTGCTGTCGGTAATGTTGGCGGGCAAACAGGAGTCAGCTTAGCACTCAATGCGGAGCACGGTCGCCAACGTAGAGCGCTTGGATATCTGTTCACGAACAGCGCTCTATTACAGCACGAGAGCATATTGCAGCTACACATCAAGAAGCTAGTTGCAATTCTCAAACAAAGATCATCCGAGGGTCAACCGGTAGACGCATCGAGTTGGTGTAAGTACCCAGTATTTTGTTCGATTCGCAAACCTTTTGACCAAATTCTGTAGACACCTATCTTGCATTTGATGTCATGGGTGATCTTTGCTTCGCGGAGCCGTTCGGATGCTTAGACCAAGCCTCGGCCACCGAATGGTCCACGTCTGTGATCAACGTCTTCATAGCAGCTACCTGGACCCAAGCAATTCGACGAATCTCGGGAGTTGGTACCTGGCTCGAGAAGTGCCTGATAAAGCTACTTGTGCCTGAAAAAGCTGCGAAGTGGAGGGACATTCATTTGAAAAATTCTCGAGAAAAGACGACTCGCCGCCTTGCTGACAGTGGTAGAGATCACAAAGATTTCATGTATCAGATTCTTACTAGTGAATCGAAGAAGACTCTTTCGCAAACGGAAATTGTGCTGAATATGGCGCTGTTCATCAGTGCAGGAACCGATACAACTGCAACTGCGCTGACTGGATGGACCTACTTCGTTTGCACACATCCGGATGTGTACAGCCGATTAGTCGACGAAATTCGAGGGGCTATTACAACAGCGGATGACATCAAGTGGGAATATGTTAAGAACCTCAAATACCTCGAGGCAACGGTACACGAGGCGCTACGCCTCTTTCCACCCTCACCAGCGAGTCAGCAGCGCATTGTGCCCCGAGGTGGTGCTACTATCGATGGTTACTATATTCCTGCAGGAATGACGGTTGCAGTGCCACCTTGGGCATCGACCCGTTCGCGCCTCAACTTTCACAAGCCCGATCAATTTCGACCAGAGCGGTGGTTAGGAAAAAATGAGGACTTTGCAAACGATCGTCTATCTGCTTCGGTACCGTTTGGAAATGGACCACGGGTTTGCATTGGACGGAATTTGGCATATCTTGAAATGCGACTTATTGTAGCTCACTTGCTGTGGCATTTCGACTTGGAACTCGACAGAGGGGAATATCAAGAGCGGAATGCAGCTTGGGGACTGGATGGCAAGATGAAGCCTATGAAGGTGTTTCATTCAATGACCAAGCCAGAGCTGTGGGTGCAGTTGAAAGAAGTGCGAATATAGGTGTGCTTCCTTTCGGGTCTTCAATACAGTTCTTATGAGTGGGCATCGTGTCCGGCGCAGAATTAAGAAAGCAAGTATATAGTAGATTCATGTGTCTGTATAAGAGAGGTCAGACAGAAGCTGCTTATATAAGCCTCCTGCAGTAGCGGGAGAGCTTTGAATAGGTCGAATATGGGCCCATGACATCGTGATGCAAACTGTTGAGCTCGATACGAGGCCAGTAAACCTCTTTGACCAGACTTGATCAATATGCTTTGGCAGCTCTCCGAATCTCGGTCTATTCGTCAAGTCTGTGGCTTTGGCGGCTCATCCGGGAATGATGTCAAGAGTTGAACAGCTTGAACCAACTCAACATCGTGGTGTGGCATTTCCTTTGATGATATCTTGCTCTCAATAGCCCGAACATTTCCATAGCCATCACATAAGAAAGAAAGGTACGCTCTGTCGATATCCCAGTGTTCGATTCTCTGTAGCCGCTCCCAGAGGACTTTGTCTGCGCTGGCTTGTACATCTGATATCGGGAACGTGTTTTCTTTGATGATCTTGTCTCCAGTCTTCGTGGAGTGTCGCCATTGGTAGAGGCGCACGGTGATGTTGATCGGGTTAGGGATCTTGGCCAAGGGCAGAAGGTGGTCGAGATTGATCCGTACTTGGTCGAAAGCCCGGGCTTCGAGATGATCCCACTCGAGTACAATCGCCAAATTCATGCCGTAACCCTTTGGATTGATGCCCTTTACAAGTTCATGTATCCATGCGGTTTCGTTAGCGCACATGGTATCAACGCGGGAACTGCTGCGCAGCTTGATGGTCCGATGCATCAAACAGACCTGAAGCGCCTGATAATGGATCTTGCTGCACGTCTGCATCAATGGATGCAAAGCAGTTATTGCCAGCAAACCCTTAGCTTCTTTCAGAGTCCAGGGAATCAGCGGCTGTTCATCCGGAAATTTCCATTCTATGCTCCTAAGCTCGGCATCATGTGGGGTTCCGAAGCATTGGCGATAGATGTTGTATAGAACATTCTTCGGTAGATCGAGTAGATCGAGTGACTTCTGGTGTTCTGTCACAGAGATGCTGTGGTCTTGCTTCAGTTCAAATTGTTTCTGGTAGGTAAGGTGTGATCCGGGATTCTGAAACGTAATGCAACCGTTCGTTGCTTCTCGTGTAACGCGAATGGAATGCACAGTCTTGGTTTTCGACCAACGCCTCAGCAACTCCTGCCTGGATAGAGATTGATAGAGATCGTTCATAGGGTTGGCATTGAAAACCAAGCCTTCAGTTCGCGATGTTCCAATATCCTCCTCGTCCTTAAAGGTCAGCTTGCATGCCGGATGAAGCCATTGGAACTCCAATAATGGAAGGATCTCGAGTATGTTCTTGCCTTCCAAGTCGTGTTTGGGCCAAATTTTGACATTTGACAATGAGATAACGACATTCCTCAGGTGAGAAGTGCAGGTATCCCCAATGTCCTTCGACCAACTCAAGAGACACATTGCTGGGCCAAGTTGATCGTACGCTGAGAAGTAATGGCGGGATGTTGCTTGATCGATAAGCTGGAAGCAATTCTGGCCGTAGAAACATTTTGTGGCCTCATTGTATATTGTGCGACAGGTCAGCAGGATAGCAAGCATGGGAATCTTGGAGATTTCTGTCGCTCTAAGCTTCTTCCGAACGATCTCCTGCCCTTGGAGAGAGCTATACTCCAATAGACCGCAATAACGAATTGGAGTGTCCAGAACAAGTAGAGACTCGTATATCATCAGGCGTAGCTCGGGTGGTATGCCGAGCAGAGTAGCGGTCGGATTGATATCCATGATCGAGTAGTGTTGTGAGTATAGACTGCGGCGGTAAAGGACTCGAAAGGAAGCTTCCAAGTGATGGAAGGGTGTTGTGTGTGAGAGAGAGAGAGTGTGTGTGCAGCCCGGTTCCGATGAATATTTGAATCAGTCGCGGCTAGTTTGACCAGTGAATGCTGGGTAAGATCTGCAGATCTGCAGGGTTGTCTTCACGCTTAACCGTGAATACAATGGTAGACGCTGTGCGTTCTTGGATAAGCTCTAACATGTGAATGCTTCGGCAGAGAATGCTTGAGAAGTATATCTGGATCATTGTGTAGTCCAGGGCTGGAGGTTAACCTGGAAGCACACTTGAAACCTCCAAAATGAAATGAGAAAGTTCAAGTTGAAGGGCCAATCTCGGAACACGTATAGATACATGTTTTGGTTGTCGGCCAAAGTGAATGAATGAGAAAACATGTTTCGAACATCGATGTCATCTTGATGATGGGTAGTTGGTTCGTTGGCATTGCAGAGATACATAAGAGGTGGATATGCAAAGGATTGACATTAGACACCCCGAGCTTAATAGATACTGGATACATTACCCTACAGTACAGACAAACGTGATGTATGCAGACCTGAATTTCACGGTGTCTGCAGAATCCGACGATATGTACGCACTCCAGAAGATAGACCACACAATACGTGAGCAAGTTCATCCGCAGCGGATGCCAGTGCGCTGTCTGAACAGGGCTCCAACGCATCAAGGATGAACAAGACACGTGACGTCGCGTCCGACAGCGCTGTCCGCTTGCACTGGCGCCAGTTCCAGCGACGGCAAGTGACGCCGGCTTCGTCGCACCACACAACCTCCCCCGCAGGTGGAGATTCCGTTATAACTTCGCCGCCCGAGGAAGTGTCGAACTTTTCCTGGCCCGTAGCCCGTATCAAGGTTGGTGGCCCGCTGTACTTGTCCAAATCTTCACCTCCTAAGGGGATCTGATGCTTGATCGAGATGGCGTTGTATATGTCGGTCAAGCGGTTGACGCGAGGCAGTCCGCCATCTGCGCGACGCATCAAGGATTCCAAACTGTTGCGCTCCTTCTTTGGTTTGGCTCCGAAGGCCTTGTATGCTTCTCGCCAGGCGGCGATATGCGGTATGTCGTTGATGCTTTGTTTGGCTATTGCCTCTCGAGCGGAAGATTCGGCTTCCTTCAAGATGGTCTCGCTAGTGACGTCGCTTGGGCCCGGCTGTATTCCTTCAACAACCATCAGCAGCGCGCGGTAATCTGGGCGCAACTTGAAGATTTCTGAAGCTATCTTCGCGCCACTTAAGACAGCCTCTGAAGCCATGGACATGGCGGATGAGTGCGAATGGGATGATTTGAGGCGAAACGATGGCCTTCGTTAGACGACGGATATTTTAGTAAGGTTAGATTTGGTGTCCAGATTAAGTAAATATGTGTGGTTCTTATACGGTTCCTGAGTAGCTTTATGATGGGCATTCAAATGTCTTGGCAAGGCGCCGCGCCGCCATACTCAACTTGAGTACGTGAAATATCTTTCAAAAATTGAATTTTCACGCCCTATTGTACTTCCAGACCCCGCCGAGGTCTTCCTGTTTCGGCTCACCTTCGGGGAATTTAACTGGATTCGGAAAGTATAAGCGCTGTAGACGCCCAAGCGGCGGGGAACTGAGCTGGCCGGTTGTCCCTATCCAACCCCAGGTGCTCGACACAACTACAGCTCTTCCATAACCCTCTTACTTACCCCAACAAAGAGTAAGGCAGTCATAATTCTACCCAAACCTGCTTCGGGACACCTGGGCCCTCATAATGTACCTCCGTGCGGTCCACGCCGAACACAACATTGCTACACTACACCAATTCATCAAGACCAATCCACTGGGCATTTTCACAACAGCACTAGAGTCGAAGTCATTTCCCTTCATCCAATCGAGCCATATCCCATGGGTCCTGGACGTCGACACCAGTCGCGATGAAACCCACCTCGGCGTTCTCCGCGGCCACCAAGCGCGAGCCAACCCGCAAGTCAAAGCCATGATCGAGCACCTCAAATCTGGCACCGGAGACGAAAGCGACTCGAGAAGTGATCGCCAGATCATCTCTCGAGACGTCATGGTGCTCTTCAACGGACCTGCTCATCATTACGTCACACCCAAGTTCTACCGCGAGACGAAACCAGCGACAGGCAAGGTAGTGCCAACATGGAATTACTCCGCCGTGCAAGTGTACGGCCGCGCAACCATCTTCCACGACAGCAAGGCCTCTCTCACAAATGCTTTCCTCGACAGGCAAATCCGGGACTTGTCACAGCAGTCGGAGGTGGATATCATGGGACACAAGGACAAGCCGTGGGAGGTAGATGATGCACCCACTTCCTATGTCGAGTTGTTGAGAAAAGCGATTATTGGGATTGAGATTGAGATCACGGATATCGGTGGAAAGTTCAAGATGAGCCAAGAGCTGAGCGCAGGAGACCAAGAGGGTGTCGTAGAAGGATTTGAGGCTCTCGGGACGGATGCTGGTGCTGAGATTGCGAAGACTGTAAGGGAGAAGGGCAAGCTTGCAGCCACATAATGCATGTCTGCGACTTTGGTCCATCTCGCCCTACCATTGGTTCTTGTGTTGCAGGAATAAGATTCTCCCATGGAGCATGGTCGGGCAAGATCGATAATTGATTTCGTATACAATAAAGTTCTTACAGTATAGGTGGTAAATGCATAAAGTCAGGAGGTTGGAATCTCCCCTGACATTCGCCTGTGTTAGTCACATCCATTCCTGATAGAATCAACCACACGGTATATCACAGTATACTTGGATATCAGAGTTTTCTACCTGCACTCAGGTGTCTATGAAGGATATCGAATCCGTACGAAGACGGCATTCATAAAATGTAACATATCGGAATGGAATGAAACAAAGCTCTATCTAATCAGGTTTCTTCCAAGCACATATGCGATCGCTCGGTCTCTACCTATATGGTCACTCCATGATTCCGCTTTCTTGCCGACACGCACAATTGTATCTGGTCAGGGATGAGATGTACAGCCGAGCGAAGTATTTTCGCGACAAGCGGCGTATTGGGAACGTCGGGCCCGGCAAGCCGAAGTGCCAAAACAACCAAGGATTCCAAGTCGCCCTGACGCTCCGCAATACATGTCTGCCTTGTGTATGTTCCCGTTCCGACCGAGTGCCACGGCTGTGTACACATCTCGAAGAGTCTCAGCACAAAGTAGTCAGGATATATTGAGCTGAATATGGAATACAAGTCTAAGCAGGGAATGAGAACGAAGTGAGATAGAAGAGATGACAACGATTGAAGCCAATGAGGATCACTATCAAAGATCGTCCGTGTACGTCTATTCAAGTGCTTGATCTGCTGGAGGAAATGCATCCTAAAACATTATGAAAGCATAAGGTATAATATATTAGACATTAAGATACAAAAGATATGCAGGAAAAGTGTTAAATAGTACACAAGAAAGATTAACATCTCTAGAAAGAAACACAAATGAGAATATGTCAGGACGACCAGATAATAGTCTTGATCAAACCTTTGATGTCACTCCTTGGCGGAATGTTCAGCATCTGCCAACCTACGAAATATCATCTTCGAAAAGCACAGTCGATGTTATTCTGCCTGCAACGGTAACAGAATTTCAAGTCATGCTCAATTCCCGGGATAAGCACGCATGCCACACACTGTACAAAGTCAATAAGCCTGATCAGCTCCAGTAAACAAGAGGAAGTTGGAATCTGAATAATCTTACCGCTTGAGCGCACGCATTACAGTTAGGGTATTGTCGTTTTCCAGCGTTACTTTTCGTATTGCGGTGCCGCGACGACAGACTACCTGGTGGAACAGGCGGCTTCTGGCTTCCAACGTTTGCCGTTGTGGTAGGGGGATACGGAGTAGCATAAACTGCCTGAGAACTGCAGCCTGCGGACTGTCCATATCCATAGGACGTGTTGCCAGAGGATTGGGGATAGTTATATGAAGGCGGAGCATTCGCAGCCGATTCATAATAGGACGCGGCGCCAGGGTAAGTTGATGTATAATTCATGGCTGAACTGCTTTGTGCCTGCGTGCCACCGGTGTTGCCGCCAGGAGCTGATGGCGATGGGGCAGAAGACCTTTGGAAGCCTGGACGTGGAGGCGCGAGCGACGATGCTCGTGAGCCCGATGTTGTTGATCCCGATGGCGTATTTAACGGGGGCATTGCCAGGAGAGACTGGCTCGCGGCGTAATTCCATTGCTCCTGATCCATGTAACTTGAAGGAGGTTGCCCTGAGCCCGTTGAACTTTGTCGAGATCGGTCGCCGGGAGCGCCACTGTGATTGGCCCCACTCTGACTTTGTCCACTACCATAGCCACTGGACATCTTGTTGGTTTCTGCGGGTGTAATTGCTACGAGTTGACGTCTCTGCGTTCGCCGTTCGTGAGAAGTCTTGCTGGTACTTGGTCTTGTCTCTCCTGTGGTGCTAGGGGGTCGGGGACTGTTTGTTCGAATTCTTATCGTTGTAGAGAGAGAGTAGTGTTTTGTATTGTTGTAGGCAAAAAGTAGTTTGAAGATGGCGAAAAGGTGTTGTAGGAACGATGGAGGATGATTTTGCAAGCTCTTTATAGGCTGTCTAGAGTCATAGAAAGTGACTCCGTAGGGGATACGCCGCTGAGTGTTCTGCAAACAGCCATGCATCTTGTTCAAAAGTCTCGTCATACAGAGCTGAGTGTGCGATTGATGACCCATGTCCTTGAGAGAGCCGGTGGTACGCTCACCTCGTCACTGTAGCGGATGTAAATTGGCAACGTGAGGACACGCGCGTCGGTTGGACTATGCCCAGGTGCATTGACCAATTTGGAGCACAAGCCTGAGAGACAGAAGATCAGAAAGGTGTACTCCATCAATGTTCCAGCGCTTGCAAACAATGAAACCTCCAGATACTCAGTATGTATTACTGGAGATGAGGCCGACATTGCTGTTCGTTGCTCGCGATGGCGAAAGGGGTGCCAGTGCATTGACGCATCGGGTGGTCAATGCTTGGTGGTACAAAAACTATGACTGTTCTGCGACTCCGAAAGCGGCGATCGTATTCTCAGGGTGATTTGACAACGCGCTCAAGGTGTCATTTCCAGAGTGTGGCGGTTGATGTCAACGTAACCAAAGGGACAATTCGAGGACTACTATCGCTTCGTCACAGGCGTTTCGTTGTAGCTAAGAGAAGAGAATACATTTGAGCTTCACTGAGACTTAAATTTTGTGGATGTCCTAGTATTGGAAATGAGAAGAGCCACCAACTCGATGAGGGATCGCAAGCTTTCATACATACTGCGGAAAAGGTGGCCGAAGGTGATCCAGACAAAGAAACTACGACCCAGTCACACAAGTTACACTCAGATTTATTACCCCTTTCTCGAGGAATGTTGGAATATAACATCGAGAAAACTGGAGGAAGTTCGCTTGTGTATACTAGCCTGCAGCTCTTGTTGCCTCTTCACCCAAGTTTTGTGCCAGATTAGACGGCGAAACCCTCCTTATCTACAAATGGGGTATGATTCAAGTTTCTGTTCGGCTCCCAGTCAATGCATCCTTGCTCTCACAATATCACCTCCGAATTGATTCAAGTCAAGGATTACTTTACGGTATTTTCAAAATCTCGTTCGAAGAAAAAAGTTCAAATTAAGACAGAAAGGATTGCATAAAAGAGTGTAATGACATCAGTGCTATAGATGACAATGATGAAGACTGATTGTGCCCCCTGACCGATGTGCCCTCCTATGCCAAATCCGTCTCTCACACCTTCATATTTTCCAAGTCGTTACCCAACTTAGCTGCAAGCGAATGGGTCGGGGGTGTGCGGTTCGCATAGACGACTTCTTCGGTCCTCATTTGGCGGTCGCTGGGGTACCAGAAGTATGCTCTACACCCTTGGTAGGCGGCGGGTCTGCAGAGCCGAACACCTAAGGGCCAGTAGGCCCGGCAGTTTGGGTTAAAGGGGTAGAGGGTGGTGCCTTGGTGGACGGGTTGTTCTGATTGCTGGAGGACATACTGGTTGGGGTGGTGTAAAATTCTTGAAGTGTGGAAGTAGTTAGTGGAATGAATATGATAGCTGACAGAGATGAAGAAGATGTTGTTGATGGTTTCTAGCACCGGCGATGCCATCTTTTATAGGCGATGCTCCAGTCATACTCAATGACTGTGCGTGACTGACTGTTTGATATCGCGCTGTATAGTCATACATTCCCTATGACTCTGTCTCTCGCTTGTGAGTAGACCCGTCACTCTCCCGCCTGCGCAGCGTCACGGAAGGGCATGCTGAATATGAGCAGTTGCCATACGGAACAGCCAGTAAAGTGGTTTCAAAAGAGTCGCTAAGCGAATCGTGACTCCAAAACAGAGTAGACATGGAACCCTCTATGTCGACCGGCTGTCTGTAAGTTCTGGACTTGCTCTTTGCCTTATCCTGACTGGCAACTCTTGTCAAAGTGCCTGAACCTGGGTGCAAGGCGTGGCCACTGCTCAAATATGGCCGATGAGAACGGAAACGCGTGACGAGTCTGAGCGCAGACCGTTACTGTGGCGCCATTGTATTCAGGTACTCGGCCCCGAGGGTGATTAAGCAGGTTCACGTGACGTTGGTCTATGGCGTCGAAGAGCACGCTATAGGTGCATTTCATTGCCAGGTACGTCTGCCCATCCATCTTGATACCATCAGCGAGAGCACGCCAGATCCAATAGCAGAGCGATCTAGGATCCTAAATGTCGGAATAGACCCAAGGCGCCGGTCAGGACACTCGTGCGTCGGAGCATCCTCCACGACTGCGTGAGTGACGCTTGCAATGGCAAATGACAACCTGATAACCTATCTGGACGTTGGGATTGGCATTGAACTGTCCTGTCCGCGGTCCACGATGTACAGGTACCCAGATACTTTGACCCTGCATTTGAGTGTTAGTCCGACGGCTGCCGTTCCACGGAAGCCCCCGCTTTCGCTAACGCAGCAGAGCGGGACCCTTGAGGGTTCGTGCTACCTGGCGCCAATGACGCCATTGTGGGAGGCTGTCATCTGCGTCAAGCGCTCTGTGTGACTGGAATCGCAGGCAAACATGGCGACAGGAGACGGTGAGCGAGAGCGGCAGCAGAGGGTTGGACCGTGGGGCGGCGCATGACAGAAGTTTGACGGCCGCGGTTCGGCGCTAACGCCGCCATCAGAGCTTCAAGCGGGGCCGTGCAGGCCGACTGCGCAGCCAGCTCAGGGCCTTACATGCGTCTTCACGCGCGTGTTCCTTTCGCCTTTTCTTTCTCTCCTTCTCCTTCCCCTCTACCATGCATCCGGCGTGTTGCTCAGCGCCGCCATGACCGAACGCCGCTTGCCTGTCAAGCAGCTTGCAATTCTCTGTATGGGTCCTTGCCCGGTACCGTGTCTTCATGCAACTGCTAACAGTCGATTCTAGCGATATGTCGCTTTGCGGAGCCCATCGCGCTGACCAGCGTTCTCCCCTACATCCCTGAGATGATCGAGTCTTTTGGCGTGCCTCAAAATGACATTGCACGATGGGCTGGCCTCACCAGCGCCGTCTTCTCCATCTGCCAGGCTTGCACGGGCATACCCTGGGGTGCTGCTTCTGACAGATTTGGGAGAAAGCCCGCAATCTTGATTGGGTTGTTCAACACCATGATCACGACGCTGATCTGGGGATTCTCGACCAGTCTGCCAATGGCCATGACTGCGCGGGCCCTGCAGGGCTTAGGAAATGGGAACGTCGGCATACTGCGGACAGTGGTCGCCGAACTGTGCCCCTGGAAGGAACTTCAACCCCGCGCATTCAGCATCATGCCCTTGGTCTATACGGTTGGAGCAGTCATCGGTCCGGTGCGTTTCGCGTTGACCTACTTTTGTCTTCTCTGCCCTAACCTCTTGCCAGACATTAGGTGGTGCCCTTTCCAACCCGCTGGGCGTCGATCCCCGAAAACCACGTGGCTCAGGATTTCTTGAAAGATATCCCTACTGTGTTCCCAACTTGGTAGCAGCGTCGTTGTTCAGTGTCGGCATTGTGACAGGTTGGCTTTTCTTGAAGGTATTCATGATCTTACCGAATTAGGTCACGTGGTCATGCTGACCTCGATTTAGGAAACAGTCGAGTCGAAGAGAAACGATCGAGATTATGGCTTAATTATCGGAGGCAAGATCACTGCGTGGTTTCGAAAGACTCTGAATATTTCAAAGGGACAGAAACGACACCCAGAGCGAGAGCCACTACTTACATCGAAGCACTCCGCCAACGACGAGGAGGCTGGTTCCAACGAAGCAGGAGAGATTCGTGAAATTGAAGGCAACCCGAAAATTAGAGACGTTCTCTCCTACCAGACCACGTTGAACCTCGTAGTGTACACACTGCTCGCACTCTACACGATGGCATTTGACCAGGTGAGAATAAGCGCCTCGGAAGTGGTATGTAGATGTGCTTACGCAGACTACAGCTTCTTCCCGTTTTCATGCACCATCCGCCGCAAGATATAAACAGCCCCGAAGTCTCATTGCCTTTCAGATTCACAGGTGGTTTTGGCCTAGACTCACGACGCATTGGAGCTATCTTCACCTTCTTCGCTGTATCATCCATGCTGACACAGTTTCTGCTCTTTCCTCCAATAGCACGATACCTAGGTGTTCTACGCTGCCTTCGAATCGCCTTTTTGATATTCCCGTTCGTCTTTTTCGTCGCGCCGTTTATTTCTTTGCTACCAACAACATCTTCAAAAGAAGCTGCGATTGTCGTCTTGATGATCGTTCGGGGTCTTGGGGGAACCTTTGCCTTTCCGACTTCGACCATCATGTTGACAAATAGTGCTGGAAGCCTGCGGGTTCTGGGCACGTTGAACGGGCTCGCTACAAGCGTCTCCGCCATCGGCCGCGCAACAGGCCCTGCGATGGGCGGTAGCCTTTTCACACTCGGCGTAAAGCACGGATACATTATCGTCCCTTTCTGGACCTTAGCCGGCATTGCCCTCATAGCGTCAATTCCTACATGGTGGCTCGAGGAAGGGAAAGGATTCGGTGACGATCCGGATAGCGACACCGAGGACGTCGCGTCTGCGACTGCCTCCTCCATTTGTTCGATAGACGAGCCCGGGGCAGAAGAAGTTGAGAATGATATACCAGAGTCCGACTATGGCGAACCTACCAATCTGCTGTCCGTCACGAGTACGAGATCCAGCGCTGCGATTGCGTCTGACGATGAGCCGGAATCGGGCACCGACGAGGCGAGTCGTGCCCGTCTTGATCGGAGAGTAACATTGGGCAGTATGGGGAGAACGCGAACGCAGTCACAGGGTAGGAGAGGTAGAAATCTACGAAGGAGATCGTCTGTGCCTCTGGGGATGGGTGTTGGTTTTCGACGACTCAGCTCGAACCTCGGGAGTACGGGCATAGGTGCTGGCGGCGCTAGCTGGGGTGGAACGTAAAACCGCAGTTGTCAACGTATCTACCACCTAGCACCCGCCACGGGAGCTTCAGGACCATATGTTCGAGAGATTAGGCAGATACGTGAAAGCGTGTGGCGTAGTCGGCCGATACTGCATTCAGCAGTTGGGCATCTTCCCAGAGGTCTACCCAATTACCCAATTCGAGGCCGGAGATCGGACTACTACGTACTCGTTCACAAGTATCCTGCGTTCAGATAGGTAGCTCTGTTCCCAGTCTGTCAGATCAATTCCGTACTCCGGTCGGTGCCAAGGGGTTTATTTGTGCACAAAGTGGGTCCGGATTCCCATGCTGAGTCTGTATTTGCAGGACAGAGCCGGAAAGAATAGGATACCATGAAAAGCAAAGCCTACTGGATGACACTAAGAGGGCAGATAATACATAGCACCGCGGTTACCTTGTGCCGCCACGCAACATAATCGGAATTCATGTACTCTGCCGCTTTCGTCATAGGCGCTGAGATTTGCGCTACACCGTTTATGGCCTAGCTAGCTTCTCGGATGCCTTCCCTGGTGAGGAAAGCCGGAGACGTGCCGCACCTACGATGCTTCGTCAGCGCGAGGTTCCGTTAGTATTATTGGAATGGTACCGAGCAGAAATCTCTCCTCACTTCCTCACCTCCTTCCCTTCCTTCGCATAACTCTTTCTTCGCCCACGAGGGCCCCCGTTATCGATCATGCGCTCTGGACCCCTTTGCAAGGCTGTCAGGACCCATCCTATTCGTCAGTAGCCGAGGTTACCCTCACCTAACCACGCCGATCTGTAGACTATGGCGATAAGCTAACCTTGGAAAGGAACTCGAGATGTTGTCATAGCACGTTATCACGTGGAGCTGGATTAGTACCCTGCGAGGCACGATGGAGCTTTCTCTCCAACCGGAAGGTCGACCATCAGCAAGCACAGCGGCTCGTGTCCAAAACCATGCTCATCTCGCACGATCAACCCCTCCCAACTTGCCAAGGAACACCGGTCCATGGACGCGCCGTACAACATCCCAGGGACAGGGATGCACAACGGCTAAATAGGCAGGTGTATACTCTTACCGAGCTTGGCATCTGACATCGATTGATTGCGCGCTGGGACGACTGCATGTTCCTGCGCCCGCGATCCGAGTTCCTGGATGAGTTGAAATAGCACGTCATGGCCCTGCGAGGGGAGCGCCGTCGAGCTCTGCTTCCTCCTCGCACGCAACTCAATTGATCCCCAAGATGGCTTTGCGAACGGCGATTTTGGCTGCGGCCGCATGGCAGGGTGCAATGGCGGCGTACACGCCCGAGTATGTGCTTGCGACAGCAACATCAGAGCTCGAGTAGCTGACTGGCGATAGGGGCATGCTTGCTGCGCCGCGTCGCAGCACCGCGAATGTCAACCCAAGTGGCGTAAGAACTGTCGTCTTTTCTTTGTGAGCCGCGACACTAACTGTGCACAGGAAATAGCGTTCTTCTCGTCGACGACGTACAACTGGACCTCTCACGAGTCGTCAACGACCTGGAACATTTTGGACGTCGCGAGTGGCAATGTGACTGACGCACCCTTTGACTCTTCCGTCTCGGAGATCGTGTGGGTCGGACCGACCAATACGAGCATCCTCTATATCAACGGGACCAACGACGAGGTTCCGGGAGGCGTAACCTTGTATACCGCAGACCTTGCTGAGGAGTTCTCTCCAACCCTCGTCGCGTCATTGGAAGCTCCCTTCCAAGGCCTCAAGGCTGTTCAGACCGAAGACGGGTCTATCAACTTCGTCGTGAATAGTCTCGCTTACTGGACCAACGGCTCTGCTTACAACCCGGAGCTAGTGTCCGAACCCTTGACCACTGGACAAATTTACGATGCAAACTTTGTCCGTCACTGGGATGTTTACCTCACTCAAGAGCGATATGCTATCTACGGCGGTTCCTTGACCGCTGGAAACAGCAGCAGCTACACTTTCGACGGCACAGTAAAGAATTTGCTGTGGGGCATCAACGCGACAGTCACCCGCCCGGAGACGCCAGTACAGCCATTCGGTGACCAAGGTGATTATGATCTTTCGCCAGACGGGCAAACTGTAGCTTTCCTCACCAAGTCGCCCGATCTCCCGAAAGCGAACTACACCGCCAGTTATATCTATCTAGTTCCCCACGATGGCTCAGAAGTCGCGGTTCCTGTGAACGGCCCGGGAACCACCGCACCCGAATACGCTCAAGGAGCCTCCGCATCCCCACGCTGGTCTCCAGACGGCACGAAAATTGCGTTTGCTCAACAGGCCGGCATTTCTTATGAGTCCGATCGCTTCCAGCTGTACGTCGCGTCAGTCGACGGTTTGTCGTCTGAAGTCACGCCGGTTGCCAAGGACTGGGACTCCAGCCCCTCTCTGCTCCTCTGGGGCCACGATAGCGAGGAACTTTACGTCGCTTCCGAACTATATGCATCAGTCCGTCTTTGGATCGTTCCTGCGGACGCCGAGGACTCTTACAAACCCAGCAACTTCACAGGTGCAGAGACTTCCGTTGCGGATTTCGCGATCCTTCCAGACGGCTCCGCACTCGTGTCTTCTGCCGCCGCGTGGACCAGCCGTGCTTTCTACATCCAATCGCCAGGAACCGAGAAGAAGGTCCTCTTCACTGCTAACGAGGTCGATTCGGAGATCTCCGACCTGACTGAAGACTCCGTCATTGACTTCTGGTACGAAAATGAAGACGGCGACTTGATACAGACTTTTGTGTTCCTGCCCACCGACTTTGATTCTTCGAAGAAGTACCCCTGGGTCTTTAACGTGCACGGTGGCCCGCAGAGCTCGCAAGGTAACTCGTGGAGCACTAGGTGGAACCTGCGACTGTGGGCTGACCAGGGTTTTGTCGTCACCTCGCCGCAGTTCACGGGAACCCCGAGTTACAGCCAGGCATTCACAGACAAGATCCAGAACAACTGGGGTGGAACGCCGTACCAGGACTTGGTGACGCTGTTCAACTATGTCGAGGCGAACATTAGCTACATCGACACGACGAACGCTGTCGCTGTGGGTGCTAGCTACGGAGGTTTCATGTGAGTTCTCAAGTTCTACCGATCGAAACAAGAGCTCGTACTGATGTGATGCCACAGGATGAACTGGATCCAAGGCCACGATCTTGGTCGTAAATTCAAAGCCATCGTCACGCACGACGGCAAAACAGACCAAGTCGGCTCGTACAGCACCGAAGAACTGTGGTTCAACCAGCACGACCAGAACGGCACCATCTGGGACAACCGCGACAACTACGAGCGCTGGGACCCGCTGTACCACCTCAAGAACGCATCGACGCCGCACTTCGTCGTGCACAACGACCTCGACTACCGTCTGCCTATTGCTGAGGGCATCCAGCTGTTCAATATCCTCCAGAGTCTGGGGGTGCCGAGCCGCTTCTTGCATTTCCCGGATGAGGGTCACTGGGTGCTGAGTCGTGAGAATAGCTTGTTGTGGCATCAGACCATATTCAATTGGATCAAGTATTGGACGGGGTTGGAGGAGGAGCTGATCCAGGATATTGTTATCAAGCAGTAAAGTAGCTGTTGATCGTCCAATCGATGTGGATGGATTGGTGTCAGCTGCGCTCTTAACGTAATGTCATAGTAGTAATATGCAACGAATTCGTGGACAATGTCTGTCTCTCAAATACTCTCACGAGAAGTTGATGATTATTGAATCGCTTGAGCGCGAAGCTTGAACCTCGCGTTAGTTCACAGCAACAGAGAACAGTTCATCAAAGCTCTAGAAAGGGGAATTTCGAATTCGAAAAGTTAGTCCTGTATTTCGAAGATATTGCGTCGTGTATTGTTCCAGTGAACATGCAACATTGAAGATATCGACCTTCCTCGGAGTTAGACATGGCCTAAGGTCACGCAGCGATTTATGAGGGGAGGTAAAGTACTTAAGGTAGTTGAAGCGAGTACCGGTAACAACTGCGTTTTCGCCCCAAGGTGTTTCCCCGTATTCGAAGAGATTCCACTCTATACGTAACCAATCGTGCCGTGTTCCCACAGGCTTTCTCAACTGCGCGACATCCTAGGATCAAGAAGTATGGGAGACTCGGGAAAAGGGACATCATCGACATTTTAAGAGTGCGCAAACAAGGTCACGGCTGACTGGTCGACCTTGGAGGAAGCGCTTGGAGATTCGATTTTCGAGGCCGAGGTTTGGTTTCAGCGTTCGGGCCCTGGATTGACGGCAAAGACGCGGCATCGTGGCATCCGGTTCAAGTGTTAGCCAATGACACTCTGAACATTCTTGACGAAGCACAAGTATAAAAGTATCAAGACAGGACCTTCGATTGGGTGGTGAGAAGCGGGGCGGGCGTATGGTAGCAGTGATCTAAGCTAGAAGAGGACTAGCGGCTCCAGGACGTTGAATCGATTGCACGAAGTGAGCTGCAGCACCACATAACACACGTAGTTGGTTCCTAATTGAAATTCATTCGGCATCATACTGAAGCTCAGTACAGTATGAGCTCCTTCTTCCACACTCTTACCCTCCGTCTTCTGAATACCCTGAGCAGTCGCTGACGTCACCTCATCTAGCATTCCACCTCCAGCCCCATAGGCCCTTTCATGTACTAACATGAGTATCGAAGCAACCTAGCTCTTTACTCCATGAAGACACCTCTCACCCGAGTGAAGCTTATTCCAATGTCGACTCGCTTGATCAGCCCCCCTCCGACGAAGCGTCGAAAAACCTCTCATCCCACTCGCCAAGAATCTCCAACGATCGTTACGCCTTCTCCGGGTTCTCCTCCAGCTCCATCAAGCCCCGATGTTCTCCGAGTATACTCGTGGAATATCAATGGCATACTACCCTTTCTCCAGAGTCCAATCACGAATTACTTCAAACGGTCCAGTAACCATGGCAGCGAAGCGAAGCAAGAATCCCAAAAGAATTTCGCCCATGCCTCACTTCGTACATTTCTCCACGAACACCATTATCCCGATGTGCTATTCCTACAAGAAGTCAAAATCTCAGCCATGGACTTCAAAACCCAGGATGCTGTTCGCCGATCCGTCAATACTCTCCTCGCCATCGAGAAGTCAACGGTTGATCCATCCGCTACATCAAAACCGCCGACCTACAACGTCCATTTCACTCTTCCCACCGACCGACACAACGCGCGCGGTCTAGGTGGAAATGGGAAGTTATACGGTGTATGCAGTATAGTCCGCTCTGATCTCAGCACAAAGTTCGGTGCTGAAGTGACTTCGCGAACGGTAGACTGGGACAGCGAAGGGCGCATCTCCATTATCGAGATTAACTCCGACCCTTCTACATCAAACATGTCTTCAAACAGTTCCACTGTTCCGAAGACGAAGCTAGCGCTCTTCAACATCTACGCTGTCAATGGTACCGATAACCCCTATAAGAGGCCAACCACTGGCGAAGTCTGCGGCACGCGGCATGACCGCAAACTCGAATTCCATACCTTACTTGTGCAGGAGTGTATCAGCATGGAGAAGCAGGGTTGGGACATTGTATTGGCGGGAGATATGAACGTGGCGCCGGAGCGCATCGATGGGTTTCCGAAGCTGAGAGAGTGGCCACGGCAGCATGTCACCAATCGCGCTGACTTCAATGAGAAGTTTTTGAGTAAGATGCAATTGACTGCTGAGAATGATGGAGATCGAGGAGAAAAGGGGCATAAAAGTGAAGCTGAGAACTGGTATGGTGTCGATGTCTGGCGGGCACTGCACCCCGAGGAAAGGAGGTATACCTACTATCCAACAACCAGGGAGTGGGGTACGAGTTGTGACAGGGTAGACTACTTTGTTGCAAGTAAGAAGCTATATGACGAGGGATATATGGGTTCGGCCGGGATCTTGGACAGTGAAGAGGGCCGTGGACCGAGTGATCATGTTCCGATCTGGGTGGATATTCGCATTGGCCCAGAGCACAATCAAACGTAGTTTCAGGATGAGCACAATATTCGTTTCTCCTTTGCTCGCTTCCGTCTGGTAGACTTAGACGTACTTCGCTACACAGCGCAAACGCAATCAGATATCCGTAAACCAATTTGATAGCCCACAAAGTTACCCACAACTAGGAGAAACACGCTCTCCCCGACCCAAGTAATTCGAGACCGGCGCTTCAACGCAAGCACCACAGTGTCCAGAAGCGGTTAGCGCCTCCTTTTCACCGTCGCAGTCATAACAACGCCCACACAGTTCTGAATTTCGACTTTCTCCAGGCAGCTCACACACTCTCACACCGCCGTTCTCAAAAAAGCAATCTCAAACCTCACAAGACTACCACCACCACCACAACCACGATGCCTGCCACCACCTTCCCCCCCGTCAGCGCCGCCGCCGCCCAGATTGCCGCCGCCGCCCAGACCACCACCACCACCACCACCGCAGCAGCAGCAGCAGTAGCATCCGGCGCGAGTTTGGCCGGAGCCGGGGTGACTCCGGCTCCGAGGTAAGTTCTAGATCCATCAACGTGGAGGTATCAAGTAGTTTCTGATGAGTAGTAGGCCATGGACATCTCGAGTGAGGACGAGGACGAGGACGAGGAGGATGAGGATGAGAGTGTGGGCTTCGGCTCAATGGTCAGCTCCGGAACCAGTGAAGCGCAAGTGACAAGTAGTCTCTAACGAGTAGTAGGCCATGGATATCTCCAGTGAGGAGGAGGATGAGGAGAGCTTGGCTCAATGGTAAGTTCCAGAAGCCGTGAAGTGCAAGCGTCATGTAGATTCTAATGTGTAGCAGTCGGTGTGCCTCTCCAGTGAGGAGAAGGAGGAGGATGAGGCGAAGAAGAAGAGGAAGAAGGAGGAGGAGGGAGAGTTGAGGGGGGTGAGGTTGGGGTTGTGGGAGGCGAGGTGGGAGGCGGAGGAGATGGAGTGGAGGAAGAAGAGGGAGGAGTTCGAGCGCGAGTTGGAGGCGAAGCAGGGGTGGGAGGGGCCCGGATACGACGAGGTGTAGGGGGGTGGAAAGGGTTAGGGACGGCGGGGGGGTCCTGGGGGCTTGGGGGCCGTGTGTTTCTGTCTGTGTGTGCAGTTTCGGTGGAGCATTCAAGGTGTCTCTTATGTAGAACGTCTCTAGTCACGTCTCCCAGAGGAGATACGAATACGACTCTCATGACCATGGAATGTGTTAGACCATCCAATGGAGTGAAGTCGTACTATCCAATCAGGGTGCTTGTCGACATGCATGGCTGTGATGGGTGACTTTTTTTGGACACCACTAGAGTCGGCCGCATGGCTCGAGGGCTCTTCTCTGCATAATACAATCCTTGATTGGCTACCGTACCCAGTACCTGAAATGCTCGTAACGCCATCATCGGCATGCCAGTAAAGCTTCCCGGGCGACTCCTTACGCTCGTTGCTGAAATCCCTTTCCTTGTAAGACGATATTCTATTTACTGAACATTGACGGCTTTCGCTTGCTGGGCCTCTCCGCTCTTGTCCATCGGGCTCAAGTTTGCCTTTGCAGGGCCGATCAGCTGCACCCCATCCTTGCTGAAGCGACTACCATGAACAGGACAGTCCCAGCTCTTCTCTGTGTTGTTCCAGCACACGACTCCTTTCAGATGCGGGCACAAGGCGCTAAATTGATGCACCTTGCCCTGGTCGTCTTTGTATGCAGCGATGGGTTTGCTAGTCTTGGTGTTGAGCACGCCCCCCTCGCCGGGAACGAGATCTTCTATGTCTTGAATGTCCGACTGGGCGAAGCGCTTGTACTGTGCGTTGATCTGTAAATCGTGAGAGATCATGCTACCAGCCGACTTCGCGATACTAGCGAGCCGGCTCGGATTGTAGAGGTCAGCCCAATCATTCGGCGTCCCTGTGATCTCGTCCGCAATCAGCCTGCCAGCGAGAACGCCATGCGTCAAGCCGTTGCCGCTGTCACCGGTGACAATATAGGTGTGCTTCTTGCGCTGGTTCTTTCCGATGAAAGCCATGTAGTCGACGGGCTCGAAAACTTGACCACTCCATTTGTAATCGACAGAACCCGCCTGCGGGAATCGTTCGCGTGTCCACGTCTCCAATTCCTGCAATGGTGCTGCGGTGTCTCCTTGGCCAACCTTGTGGTCGCCGCCGCCAACAACAAGATAGTCGTCTTTCTCATCGCAATCGGTCAGACGCACATAGTGGTATACCTCAGCCGAGTCGTAGAGAAGGCAGTCTTCGACCGACCCTTTGGGAACTCGCACGGCAATGCAATACGTGCGGTAGTACTCCTCCTCTGCAATCACCGATAGCTTCTGCAACGGCACGCAGGTAGCCTCGACCGCATCTCGGCAGGTGATGGTGTGGCCTGCTTCTGTCTTGACGTGCACCTCTTTCTGCCCGATGCCTAAGATCTCGATGCCTTTCTCTTCGGCAGCGAGCATACGCGTATTGGTGTAGCAAGCAAAGTTAGGTTGATCCTTGAGCCACTTGAGTATACCTACAAGATACTTGGTCGGATGGAAGGTCGCTTGGTCAGAATACACCACGGCGTCGCGCTGATCGATTTTACCATCCCAGCCCTTCACTGCGAAACCTTCCTTGAACGTCGTTGTGAGGCCGACTTCGCGCGCCTTCTCTCCATCAGTGATCAGTTGCTTGATGTCGTCGGCATGCTCTTTCTGTCCACGTTTATACTGTGATATGTCATATCCGGGCAGCTTTCGATATTCGCATTCGATACCAAGCTGCGATGCGATTTCGCCGACGCGATTCAACGCCCAGCTGTGGGACTCTGCTGCCTTCTTGGCGCCGGCATCACCATGTTTCTTTGCAATCTCGGTGTAACCATCGTCCAGGTCGCTGGCGAGATGACCGCTGGTGCGCCCCGTTTCTCCAGAGAGTACCTCACGTGCTTCGATCATGACAACATTAACGCCTCGGGTGACAAGCTCATAGGCGATTGAGATTCCAGAGATTCCCGACCCAATTATACATACGTCAGTCTCCAGGTCGCGTGTTAGTTTTGAGAACTGAGGATGATTGGAGTACGGCTCCTTGTGAATCCAGACCGCATCGGTCTCGCCAGAGGTCCGCATGAAATGCTGCGGTTCTGCTGTAGTAGCCATGCTCGCGCGGTGCAAGCTCGGAAACGTGAAATTAGGTGATGTTCGGATTGGGGAGATGTTGATTTGTGATGTGAAAAGTTGTGGGGACCTAAGATTTCGCTTGAATGAAGTGGCTATAGTGAGGCGTGCCCAGGGCAGTACAGTAGCAGACATTGCAGGAACAGCAAGAGAACAGCAGTGTTGCAAGCTTTTGACGTTCCCGTGAGGCAAACAACAAGGTCGCACTCGCATGATTTGGAGATTACGCGGTGATGCTATTGCATTCATCTGATTGGTCATGACGACACGGCGACATCATAAGAAGCGGCACGTGACCACATGCCCTCATCCTATTTCGATAGGAGCTACCCACCTTTCGTCTGGAACTCGAGATGCGTCAAATAAATAGTACCCATGCGCTTCAAGGGTGCTCCCAACAGGGTCGCCAACGCATTCATGCGAGTTATTTATGCATCCTAAAGGCTCTCGAGTACGACGTTGAGAGCGTTGAAGTCAGCCAAGTCTAGTCGACTCGTCCAATGATGAAGTATTCAACCTTACATCAACTAAATAAACAGGGTTTATCGTCCCTGAGGTCTGCTTGCGAGTCTCTTGGCTCCTTGCTAGGTCGGTACATTTCAGAAATGATTTCGAACGCGAACAGACGGAAATCACTGTAGACGCAGCATTCATATCCAAGAGATCTATATATACTTCAGATCCATATAGAGCCATCAGTGAATCGGGAGGAGATAACTTAGTCTCGGAGGCATTACGGTAAGCCTCCATGATCATTCATGGACGTCTGAGGACTGCAGCTCATGCTCCATGTGTTCGAGGAGTCAGATTCACAAATTTGTATCTGCGAGAAAGTCGGTGGGCAACACTCCTATATATATGTAGGTGCTTGGACCATAATGCGGGACAACAGATTATGGCTATCTCGTCTAACATACCTAGGTAGGAAGGTGCAATTTAGCACGTGACATGTCCAACCTCAACTTGAGAACAACGCCACCTATCACCTTTCATCAGTACGACGCAGCCAAACACCAAGTTTTTCCGACGATTGATCATGATAAGTCTCTCAACATTGATTTATTGCCTGCGATGGCATGCTCCCAGAAAAGGCGCACGCGTCAAATGTCAACTGGTCGCCTCAGGTCTTGGCGCTAACACGCATCGTGCCACTCGCCTCCTCCCCAGTTCCACACCTCTCCTTACTTCTACACAACCTCGACCTACCCCTTACGATCTATTTTCAACGTTTCGGCTTTAAAAGCAACAGTTCCCCGGATGCACAGCTCCTCGCCCGAGCCGCAAAAATACCAACGTACCGCTCCTGACCCACCGCGCAAGAAACGCGACATGGATATATCGCAGTCGCATCCATGATGCGTTCCACTTTCAAACTTACAGTCACCACTGCCACCGATCTCTTTATCTCTTTGCAATGTCTTGGCACTTTTGGCGACTGATTTCAGGCCCGGACCATGGTTATGGCCCTAGGAGTATTCTACATGATGGCTGGGCGGGCCATTAGAAGTCATGGTGTGTTGTCGCTGTATCTCAGTAAACGAAGAGTTCGTTTGACTCAGACGAGGTTCGAGTCAGCGGCCACGTGCACTCTCCCGTGCCGTGGCTTGACCGTCCAATATATTCCTGAGATCGAGTTCGACGCCACGTGTGGTAGCCTCATGAATCCTGGGTCTATCGCCAGCGCCTCAAGAGCAGATTCTATCAAAGTCACTAAAGCAATCGTCTTTCCTGTGCCAATAGTGAGTCTGTGCAACACCATTTAGTTGACCGGGCGGGCGATCGGCAGTGTGCGGATGGCACGAGCATTCGGAATGCAATTAAGTGCGAATGACTCCTTGGGAGTCTCCTCGACGCGGTTCACGATGCGTCATTCTCAGCTCAATAATGACTGTTGCCCAGTGTGTATGAAGGGCTCCTCTAAGAGACTTCTTCTGCTGTTCATTCTCCTTTTCTTGCTCAACACAGCCTCACAAACCCCACGATCATCACAGAACCTTTTACGGAACATACAAGACTTGGTAATACCCTAGATTCTCTTCCCATGGGTCACTGACCTCCGCTACAGACAGCCTTCGATTTTACTAGCTGTAATACCACCCACCAAAACAGAACAAAGCATATGGATCCTAGACCACTGAAACACAGCCGAAGCTCGCTCACTCCTGAGGATGGGTCTCGGGATCCAAAGCGTACGGCTCCTTCCACGCATTCTACTGGACATCACCCAACAAGCACCCAATCCCTCACAGAAGGATTTAGTCAGGTCAGTGTCAACGCTGCACCTGATACAACGGGCCAGTCAACCTCTAGACAGCATCAGACGTCGCAGCAATCTGCATCCATTCCGCCTGCCAATCGAATATCCATCAGTAGCTTGATCCATGCGTCCTCTCCTCAACTCCAACATACAAATACATCTCAGCCTCCTAAACCGCCTCAACCTCCTAAACCTCCTCAACCTCCTAAACCTCCTCAGCCTCCTAAACCTCCTAAACCTCCTCAACTTTTTCAACCTCCTAAACAACTTCTGCTCCCAAAACCACCTCAACCTCCAGAATCACCGCAACATCAACAGTCTGGGTTCACGCCGATTCAGTCTGTTGGATATGCCCAGCATCCGTCAACTGTGAATCAGTACAGCTCAAACCCTTATCTGTCGCTAACAGCACGTCCAAAATCCTCACCAATTGAAAATCTTCAATCTTCCCCAAATTCAGGGAAGTCACGTGAGTTTGTTTGGCATCAAGAATTTCCCCAAGGTTCACCGGTCGATGACGCAACTCAGCAGAGCGGGTTTTCGCACTCTGGATACCGGACGCCGAAACCTGATCGTCGTCGACCGACTCCTCGAGTCGCGTATCACGCCGAGATGCCAGAAGATGAGGTAGATTTGGAAGCCACGAATGTGCCTCCGGGTATGAAGGCTTGCATAGACCCGAATGAGCGACTTTATTACTACTTGAATGCCGCTGAAGGAATGATCCAACAGTCTCGGGGTGAAAGCAAGGTTATCGACAAAAATACACTTGAAAAGTCATGTTTAGAATGCTACAAAGCAGGAAAGGGACAAGAAGTAAGGACAGCTGCGCTCCTGCATGATTCCTAAACCGAGCTAACATTGACTGTGCGACAGTGCAAGTTGAAGGTAGTCCGCAAGCCATTGGTATGCTCTGAATGCGATAGAACAAATGAGCAATGCACACATGGCCCGCAGCAACTGGGGGAGCTATGTCACCGTTGTGCGGGAGAGGGCAAGATATGCGTCAAAATCGGACAGGACGTCGAACAGCATCAGTGCCGATCGAGGATGATTGGTAAATGCACAATGTGCAGCAAGCGTTCCAGAAAAGTCAGAATTACCCTTCACTTCCCGTATGCTTCAAGGGCTAATTGCATCGATGTAGTGTGACATGGCATTGCCTGATTGTGGGCAATGCGAGTCTTATACAGAGAGGAAGCTAGAGGATGTTTGCGATGTACAACAACAGCACACGTCAGTGTGAGCGCTAAATGGTGCCATAAGAAGGTAGAAGATATATACTGTGGATCCACCTCAACTCTAGCTTTTACCGATACTGACAAATGCCACAGATTGAAGCATGCACTAGGGCGAGCGGGCGTAGGCTTTGCCCATCCAGACTCCTGCATTTACCTTGGATAGACAAGATAGGGGTCCCCGTCTCATGCCACCGCCTTATCATCCTTCGATATGATTCGGGATCTTCCCTTCCTAGCTACGACACTGGTACTGGTATTCCTCGAATTCCTGTCACGCACGCGGGTCGTGCGTTTCTCTCTGTTCTTTTTCGTGCATCTCTGTTTTCCTTTTTTTCTTGGTCATATGCGATACTTCTTTATGTGCTTATTTATATACGACTTTACTGTATTACCTTCTACATGTCTTTTTGCATTCCATTCTCTAGATTCTCTCTTTCTTGCTTCTTGTATTGCTTCCTGTATTGCTTTCTATACCTTATCTAAGATAGTCTTAATACGAATAATTCACTCCACAATCTCAGCCTGAAGACCTTAACTCAACTCCTACGTAGCCCTGGTCAAAATCTTGGATACTCAAAATCTGCGATCAAGGCTCCAAAGCCCTAACTAAGAAGAGGGCAACCATCCTTCTCTTCGAAGTACAACAGTCTACAAGCCAAGCGATACAACTCTGGTCATATTCGTAGAACTAGGTAATGCATGTTGATGTATACATCCCCCTTTCTGTCTGATCCCTCCTGCCTGTGATCTATCTTCGCATACCCATACTCAATCCACACCCACTCTCCTTCCTCCAAGCCTTCAAGCCTTCAAAGGGAGAGGGACAGAGGAGGGAAGAAGCGTCGCCGGGGAGGATATTGAAGAAGATATGATATCTTGATTGACTTGCTTACCAATACGTAACGATCAACGGTGACAATCCTCGATTATCAGTCTGGCCTCGGGACCCTGGGTCTGGGATAGGGCTGAGACATCTGCCCTTCCGCGCTACCACTACACCCTCTCCCCACCTCTCACCGTCTTGAACCCCACAATATCCTGCACCTCGGGCTCCCACACATGCTTATGCGCTGCAAAGCACTCCATCTCCGGCGCCGGGATGCGCGGGAAGATGCCCATTTTCAGAATGATTTTTCCCGGTAGCATTTCAGGACGGCTGAGGATCGGACTGCTCGAAGAAAGAGGGTTGATTAGCAGTCCATATTCCCAAGGTTTCAGACTCTCAAACGCTCCAAATCTCAGATCCCAAAGTCTCAAATGTTCAAACTTGATAGTGGACGTACAGATAGAACGCGATGGCATGAACATGAGCAGGGGCTAGATAGACAGTACGAACAACGACGAAAGAAAATAGGAGCGAGAAGGAATAAAGATAAAGAAAAGTCTGAACGCACCATCCACACCCCCCACAAAACGCCCTACGAACCGGCTTCCCACTCCCCGTCGCAAAGTCCTCATACACCCTGACACTACCCCCCGGATCGCTCACCGTGGCATCCTCTTCTGGTAGGAGCAGGTTTGCAGAGACGAACGAGCCTGAGATTTTGCGGCAGTTGGCGCAGTGGCATAGGTGGCCTCTTCGTGCGGGGGCGGGATCGGAGGTGGGGTCGGAGTTGGGATTGGGGTCTGAGTCAGGGTTGGGATTAGGAGAGGGGTTGGTGAAGAGGTTGGGGTCGTGGATTGTAACTTTGACGGCTGTGATGGGGTGAATGTTAGTTGAGGTCGTGGGGATAGGGGTTGGGGAGGGGAAGAGTGGAGTATGAGAAAGGAGGAGAGATCAATGAGAAGACGAATAGACTGTAAGCAGAAAAGGGACAAGAGAGAACACACATACCACCACACAAACACGTCCCCGTCATACCATCCTTGAACTCCTCATCCGGATGCGTTTTCGGATCACCCGTATACGAGTTTCCAGATTGTTGCGCCATCCTGACTTTTATGTTTTCCTTCTTCGACTTCCTTTCTCTTTCCGCAATTTTTCCGTCCGTCCCAGCACTGACCCGACTACACACTTGACAGCTTTCAACCGAATACAAGTACCACAACGTAGGACTTTTATACGCTTTCCAGATCTTCTCAAATTTTCCGTCCTCCAAATTTCTCAACCTAGAGTCCTAGAAGCTATCACGATAAAATCAGTATCGTGTCGTTTCCACAACAGACGATACAGAACATGCGAAAGCGGGGAAACACCCAACTCTGAAACTGCTGACGACACGACGTCGCGAAGCGGGGAAATGCTGCCCGACCTCCCGACGATCACACAAGGATGGCACAGACTGGTTTGCGACATTATGCGGGAGATCGACGACTGAAGCCTCTTAGCGAGCGCCTTCTCTCGCTTCGCGCTCCGCGAGTCATGATCCTGGTCGTGTAAGTCAGGTCATCGAGTCTGGACGACATTGGGTTGGATGGGCAGGCTAGGCTTTGCCGGGCCCGGGCAGTAGGGATGAATGGGTAGCAGGGCAGAATGAGAAGATCATAGGAGAGCAGATATAGGGTGGTAGGGAGACGAGTGGAATGGGTGGACGAGCTAGACGTGCAAGATAGAGATATATGATACTGCTACCGCTACCATGCCATTGTCTTACCGTCCTAATTGATCCGTATCGCGATACATTATCTGAAAAGGCCAATGAAGCCCTATGGCTGTCGACTACACGCAACGCCACAGTCTCAAGAAGCTTCCGCTACTTATACTCAGAGGAAAGTCACCAACGCAGACTTCGCTGAACCGAATAAATCAAGGACAATGCCATGCATTTCTGCCAGAAATCAAGGTATACGCCATCAAGCAATCACCCGTAGGTATTCCACACGCCGAAGCACACGCCTAAGCCCCAACACCAGTCATGTCACGGTCCAAGAAACACCCCCGCTAGCCTAGCCAAGCCAAGCCAAGTCAAGTCCGCAGAACGCCCCATGCCATGCACACTATGAACCGCACAAACAGATCCTCTCCTCTCTGAATCACTTATCCAACTCCGCCTCTGCTCTAGCTTCTGCCTTGTCGTTTTCGACTACCCGCTCCCTCAGCCCCTCATCCTTCTCAGCTTGAATCTCCGCTTCGCGCGCCTCGTCTTCGTCCATCTCAACGTCTCCAGCTGCAGCTGGGGCGGGAGGTGAGTCTGGCGGTGTGACGACACCAGTTGGCGATGCGGAGCGAGACGATGCCGCACGAGCTGTGCGTGATGCTGCTTCAGACGGTCCTGCGGTGGGATTCATGCCTAACGGCGAGAAGTCAATCAACGGCTCTTGAGAGGTGGGACAAACTTCACAATGGCCTGTTGGAAATGGTCTATGAGACACCACCTAAGTGGTACTTCGTTTCCATCACAAGCACTTCATACTCAGGGTTCACGTACCACGACTTCCCGACGCTCCTCCAGCTCCAGGAGACGCATTCCCCATCTCAACATCACCGTCCTCATCTGCAGGGTTTGCTGGTGTGCGGGTTCGTGCGCTGGCTGCTCCATTCGCGGCTGGTCTTGCTGATGATGCACGGCTTATGGATCCTCGACCTGGCGTAGGACTGGCCTGAAGGTTCGTCCTTCCACTCACCCCATTCAAGTCCCGAATACCATCACCGTCTATCTCGTCGGGAAGAGCATTTGGGTTTTGATAGTCCATGATGCCGCGTCTCCGCCTCTGCCCTGGTTGCCGGCGAACGCCAAGGCTGTTCTTGTACTCCTCGTCGTCGCTTGGATCCTCAAACTCGTCATCGCGCGCAATCTGCTGGTCACGCTGGCGCTGAGTCATGCGCTTGTCCAGGTTCTTGTCGGCATCAAGATCGTCCATTTCATCCTCATCGTCCGAATACCCCCGAGTAAGGGGGTTGTCAGGGATGTTCTGGAAAGCTTCCACTGAAGGCTTGCCGGTCCGGCGAATGTTTTCAATGACGGTGGACTTGATCTTGTGGAGATAGTCGTGTGAGTTTGCGTTTTCCATATTCGACGGTCGCACATCCAGCTCATAATCGGGCGCAAAGTACTGCGGCTGGTAAGCATACTATCAACCCTAAGCAGAACAAGGCTTACCTCGTAATAGTCATTGAAGGGCAGCTGCTTGGACATGTCAGTCCCAACGAGATTACCAGTCTCGTATGCCCAGGTTCGTGCGACATTGCGCATGGTGTAGCCTCCACCTCCAAGCACGATGACTGGCACGCCGAAGCTCTTGACGAACCTCACACAATTAGCGTGACCATCCATGCTGAGGTTGAAACAACCTAGTCGGTCACCCGACAGGCTGTCACCGCCGCACTGCAAGACGATGGCTTCCGGGCCATAGTAGGTCATGACGGCTTGGATGACAGGCTCGAAAATGTCCTTGTACGTCTGGTCGGTGATGCCGTCGCGAAGAGGAAAGTTGACCGAGTAGTTTCTCCCAGTACCGACACCGATGTCACGCAATTCGCCGGTGCCGGGGAAGTACTCTCCGTACTTGTGAAACGAGACGGTCATGACGCGGTCAGTCGTGTAAAAGGCCTCCTCAACTCCGTCTCCGTGGTGCACGTCGATGTCTATGTAGAGCACTCTCTGCTTGTACCGCAAGAGCTCGATGATGCCGAGGACGATGTCTAAGCGGGTGAGTAACTCGAAGGAGACATGAAGATGACCCAAACCTACCATTTACGTAGCAGAAGCCACTAGCCTCGCTCTTCTTTGCGTGATGCAGCCCACCGGCCCAGTTCACGGCGACATCGCACTTGCCACGGTTCAGTCGCGCAGCGCCCTCCATGGTCCCGCCCGCGCTGATGCCGCAGAACTCGAACAGGCCGTCGAAGACAGGACAGTCGTCTCCGACATTGTACTTGCTCTGCTCGCGCGAGAACTGGTCCATGTTGTCGGGGGTGACCTTGTGCAGGAACTCGATGTACTCGTCGGTGTGGAACTGCGTCATCTCGTACTTGGAGGCGGGCTTCGCGCGGTAAATTTCCATCTTGGTGTACAGGCCGTAGTTCATTATGAGGCTGTGGGCCATGCGTATACGGTGGGGCTTCATGGGGTGGCCTGCGACATAGGCGTAGTTGCCAACATCGGAGTCGTAGAAGTAGGCGACTTTTTTGGGCTGCGTGGTGCCATTGAGATGGACCGCCGAGGGATCGTCCGCAGTTTTGAGGCTAGAATCCATGTTGTGGGGTGGAAATAGTGGCGTAGAGGGGAATCTGAGGCGGGCGAGCGACGGGAGAGAGAGGAAGCTTTGACAGACGCGAACTATGAAGGCCCGCTCCGGACCTGGGATGCACAGCGAAAGGGGGAGAGAAGTGCGCGCGAACAATAGGAGCAACAGAATAGCTGCTGCGCTCTAAGCTTTAAATTGCGGTGGTATGCGCATCAAACCTCCTCAAAAGCTCGCGAGGTATGGGGCAGTGGGAGAGCTCCACATTGCAGCAGCTTTCTGCGGAATAACGTTTCGCCGTGCGGGCTTGGCGGCGCTAGCTCGCAGTCAGTTGCTGCAACACCAGAGCTGCATCACGGACCTCCGCCTGCCTGGATTACGTTGACCACGACTGCATTTGCCGCTGCATCCACGCCCAATACCGTCCTCAACACACCTTCGCCTCACCTTACCCCCTAGCAAAACCATCTTTCCGCCCCGCACACACGACACACCATGGACCGGTTAAGCAGGATGCTCGCCGCCGCCCAGAGCATGGGCGGCGTGGGCGGCGGTCCCGCACAAGACACGAACCTGATCGACAACTCGGAAACCGTCTACATTTCGTCACTCGCGCTGCTGAAGATGCTGCGGCACGGTCGCGCGGGCGTGCCGATGGAGGTCATGGGACTCATGCTGGGCGAGTTTGTGGACGACTACACAGTGCGCGTGGTGGACGTCTTCGCCATGCCGCAGTCCGGTACGGGCGTGTCCGTCGAGGCCGTGGACCCGGTGTTCCAGACAAAGATGATGGACATGCTGCGGCAGACAGGAAGGTGCGTACATGAACCAAGTCCTATGGCGCTCACCCGCCACTGCAGCATGCACCTCTGATACACTACTAATGGCCTCACAGACAAGAGACGGTCGTCGGCTGGTACCACTCGCATCCCGGCTTCGGCTGCTGGCTCTCGTCGGTCGACATCAACACGCAGCAGTCGTTCGAGCAGCTCACCCCGCGCGCCGTCGCCGTCGTCGTCGACCCCATCCAGTCCGTCAAAGGCAAAGTCGTCATCGACGCCTTCCGCCTTATAAATCCGCAGACGCTGATGATGGGCCACGAGCCGCGCCAGACGACGTCCAACGTGGGCCACCTCAACAAGCCCTCGATCCAGGCCCTGATCCACGGCCTGAACCGCCACTACTACAGCATCGGCATCAACTACAGGAAGACGGGGCTGGAGGAGAACATGCTGATGAACCTGCACAAGCACGTCTGGACCGAGGCCCTGCTGATGGACGACTTCCGGGACGAGGGCGTGCGGAACAAGGACAGGCTGGAGAAGCTGGTGAGCCTGGCCGAGGGCTACGAGAAGCGCGTCAAGGAGGAGACGGAGTTGACCAAGGAGCAACTGAAGACGCGATACGTGGGCAAGGTGGATCCGAAGAAGCGTGAGTCCTCACACACCATCATGCGCGGGAGGGGAATGATGACATGGTACTAATATTGAATTCCAGATCTCGAAGACGTCGGCCAGCACCTCATCGAAGACAACATCGTCTCCGTCTCGCGACAGATGATCGACAAGGAAGCCAGCGTGCCCAAATCAAAAGGCAGGTCGAACGGCCCCGCCAACGGAGACGCCGACGTGGACATGGAAGACTGAGCGCGGACTGCGCAATGAAAAGAAAAGATCTCCGGCCATGGAAAGACGACAGCATGTATGATATCCACATGAACACGATAGACAGGTCCGCACTTGGCGCTCGGCGCTCGGCGCACGGCGTGTATACGTGTGACAACGTGCTCACGCGCTCCCACTCCCGCCATCGCCATGTAGGTAATGTATACTTGAGAAAGTCGAGCGGAGCTGAGAGAATTCTACCCAAGTATCGTGTGTCATGCGTCGTGATTCCAGGAACGTGATGGGTATCTGAAACCTCCTCCTCGTCCTACCCAGGTAGTCTAGCGGCGGAAAATCATCGATGCGTAACATGAGTGCTAAGAAGCTCGAACAATCAAAACAGCCGCCCAAATCCAACCCGTTGCGAGCACCCTAAAATCTCAAAAGAACCGCCCAATGACGTCGTGGTTTGCCGGCCTCTTTCTCGTCTTACTGGTCGGGTTGCAAGCCGTCCGTCGCATCCAAGCCGTGAAACCGCCTGATCGCGATTCGTCATATCCATGCTGAGCTCATCGTCACGCATCACCCCTTCACTGATTCTTCCCCGATTGACTCCCTCACCTCCATCACCCTTGTCACCTTTATGGACCCCTATTACCCCTATCACTCCTTTCTCCTCTTTCTTCCACCTTCCTCCCCCGCCCTAGCGCTAACAGCCCCCACCATCTCCCGTCGTGCCTGGTGCTGTCTGTCTTTGCTCTTCCTCGACCGTAGGTTTCCGTCCGTACACGCATCGCACCTCGTGGTAGTAGTGGTTGTTGCGGTCTTTGATCACGGCCCGGAACGACTTGACAAAGTCTTGCACCTGGGTGTAGGACCACTAGCGTTGAGTAGGGTCAGTGGACGGCTTAGCAGATAGGTGGGGGTGGGTTCGGGTAGAGAAGGGAAGGGAAGGGGAAAGAACAGGAGAAGAGTATGATGGTGGGGTGTGATTTGAAGTGATGACTTGGGTAGACGGGACGAGTCGAAAAGAAATACAGGGAATGGGAAAGGAGGGAGAGCGGGGGGGAAGATAGCAGTATGCAGATGAGAACAAACAAAGCGATAAATAGGGTGGCATTGGCATGAACCACATACAAGTCGATTCGCGAGACGAAATAAGACAAAACGATTCGTACATACCCCAAGCACCCTCGTATACAGCGCAATAACCCAACCCTCAAGCCCATCCGCCCAATTCCTCTCGCCCCATCGCCCCAGGTCTTTGAGATGCGGGTCCGACGGCCAGGGACCTATGGGCCAGATGAACTTCTCCTCGACAACATCGACGAAGCCCGCGTCCTCCATGTGCTCTTTCATGTGCTCGACAGTACGGAACGTCATCCCCGTCTTGTCGTCTCCGACCGAGAGGATCGAGTTGGAGAAGGTCGTGTACATCTGGTCTGCGTGTCTGTCTGACGTCGGGTCTGCGCTGGTCTCTACGCTGAATTCGAGGTGTTCGAAGTAGCCGCCGGGTTTGAGATGTCTGTCTCGGGTCGAGTCGAGTCAGCACAATCGTGGGCCAGGGTTAGGGGAACGAGAGGTAGAAGTGGATTTGCAGGATAACGCACCGATAGGATTGGGAATACAGGTTCGGCCAGTCTTTGATACAGCCTGTCAATCCGCGCACGTGCACAAAGTCGAATGACGACTCGGGATAGGTCCACTCTGAGCTTGCATCGTCCACCTCCCACCTGATGTTGGAGTAGGAAGTTGTGGTTTGGATGAGTGACAAGTCGGAGCCTATAAAGGGATGGTCAGTTGCGACTTCAGATGAGTACGTAAACATGAGATGAGGTTTGACCGGCCGGATTAGAGAGTAAGAGCAGACGGACCTATTATTTCAGCATCGGGGAAGAAATCTGCCATATCCCTATTGGTGTAAGCGACTCTGACGAGAGACATCGTGCAGGGATAATAGACCTACATCGCCCACAGGCCAGTACCAGTGCCCACGTCCAATATCGTCTGCGGATTGTCGATGGGCGCTAGGAAGAGTTTGTCCTTGAGGGTGAGCAGCCACAGGTGATGCCTAGTCGCTGGTTAGAGTCCCATCGTCATCTCCCAAAAAGATAGCAGACGTGATATCGAAGAGTCGCACTTACACTATACTCTCGTACATGGCATATTTGTCATCGTTGGGAGCGTAATAGGTTCCTTCGCCTGGTCTCTCACATGAGAATGCTGTCTCTGGTATGAATGACCGACTTACGGTATGCGTGATATCTACGACCATTCTCGTACCGATAATGGGTCACACCTGTTTCCAGTGACTGTCCGCTAAGTATAATGAGCTGAGTACCTCGTGGAATCTCGTTTGAGATGACCTACGATGAGTATGTGTGCTTGTCATCGTCCTCTTCATCTATATAACCCGTGTATTGAGAGTCCTAGGTAATCGCGCATTAGCTTCACATCTTGTATACTATGTCAAACCTCGTGGTGGACGAGGCGCTGTCGGCGCAAAGAGGTTGCCGGGTAATAAGGGCAGTTCCCACAAGCGTGCGTCGACAAAACTAAACAAATCTTCAAATGTCAAGACTCACAACTTCAATGTCCCGTTCCTCCGGTCCCATCTTCTCAGGGCTCACCCGACGCCTCGCCAGCTTGGCGGTAGCCTGACACAGTGCGACGACCTCAGACCGCGTTGGATGTGAACCGCGGAAGTCCTCCCGTGTTGACCCTAAGATTGTTCTTGACCCTGAGAAATAGCGCAGCGATTGGAAACCGGAAAATATCGTATGCGGCTTGAGCTCATATATCCAGTCTGTCGGGTTTGAAAAAGAAACTGCGTGTGTTGGGCCCAGGTCCAGGGTGATCAGCGTTCCCTAGGCCACACGCGGGGTAGGCAGTCGCCGCAGACTTGGCAAGCCGAAAGGCGTGCTGGAACTCTTGGTTGAACACTGTAGTCGGACGTGTCGACGTTACCCTTGAGCCTCGGGCTTATGTTGATCCAAAGGGTTTGCGGTATCGAGTGATGTCGTGAAGCAGCAGCGTACTGTCCACAGATATGAGGGGACCAAGCTGCAGTAGGGCAACCCACAGTTCCCCTCCCATCCAGGGCTAGACCTTCAAGCAAGGACACTACATGCCTAGCGCCAGGCCTTCGAATGAGGGCCTTTGGCCGAAAAAGCTGGAGCGTCGTTGCAAGTCGTCACACCATGTACCTGTCGTTGAGGACACTGCCGATAAGAGAGCGCGGTGCGCAGGGGTGCGAAATAGGCGAAGGGAGGCAACCCTGACCATAGCCGTTGTAAGTGACGCATCTACACCCTCCACATCAGTCGCTGGGTCCAAGCAGTCATGACAGGTCCCGGGAGCATGGTTCCCGACAGATCATCAACGGGCGCGGAGGAGATCTCGTCCAAGCGGTCGGTAGCGATAACTGATTCGGGTTCTGACTGCTGTGCCTCGCTCGCGCATGTCCCTGGGAGCGTGTACGTAACCCAACTCAACGGTTACATGTTTTCGGCAAAGATTGGCGCTGTCGACGATGTTGGTTTCAGGTTCGTTGACCTGCATGTCTCGGCCCTGAGCTTGGTGCTCCTTCGTTCCTGCGCCACTGATTCCGGGTGGGTGGATGAGGCCTCTTTTCGGCCCCTGCATCCGATTTCCTGAACTCTAGCAGACGTATCTATGCTGTCAATAATGACCATGTCTGATGTCAACAGTGATAATGTCTAAGTGGCGTCCCCCAGTTTGGACAACCTCTATGTTCTCGTGTCAGCACTTGACTTTATGTGATCTGATGTCCGGAGACAAGCCTGACGATTGCCTGACGCAATTCTCTCTACTTGCCGATGGATGTACGAAATGGCGGAAGGTGCGCAATGCGCCAGGTTGCAATATGGATGTTGCAAGATTGGGCGTTAGCAATCATGATACTATCTTGCTGTGAGGTGCTACAGCGTGAGTACCTATGACCGCGTCCCTAGATCGTGTGCCAGTGAGCAAGGGAGAATGTGAGCTCGTCATGGTCGACGCTCAGCCAGGCTGCACTGTATGGTTTCAACTTGACTAACGAATGCTGGCGATATCCGCAATGATGGAGCAATGGGTGTGTGAGTGCAGTCAGACATCTGACGTGCTTCAACTACAGGTCGATTTGGCAGAGGCAACCATGGTTCCTTCCTTCTACCGCAGCTACCCAAGACATCACACCACTGTCACCACAAGACCAGGCATGCCGATACCATTCTATTCGTGTGTTAACGTGGCTCTAGCCCGCAAGACGCAGCCAAGCCAAGCCAACTATCGTCTAGTCTAGCTATCCCCCAGTCTTTCCTTTTCAGTCTAACCAGCTGCTCGACGTAACGATAAGACGAAGCAATGGTCAGATCGCGTCGCACCAGCCCATCCCGAGATGAACGCTCCGGTAGATGTCAGAAATCCTCTCATGCCAAGTCGCAGAGACTCCGCCGCCATTTTCCGCCCAAGATGTTGACACGCAAAGACCGCCCGCTCGCTAAGTGACGACTCGCCACCCTATGCACATTACCGCCCCGAAAAGACCAGATACCATATTAACGCCGTCCTGACCACACATGGAGAGATGTCTCCCAGAAAATGACATAAGCCTCCACTAACGCCACGCCAGATATGCCTCCAAGCCGTGAGCCTTGAGCCGTGACGAAAGAAAGGGTAACGCAAACAGATACCGAAAAAGCTTTTGCCACACCATGTACTGAAGAAAATTTATACACTGAGCATCAGGCGTTGGGAGGTTTGCATGCTCACGAAAGAAAAGATATTGTCAAGAGAAACTTGGTTCCGATCAAGGATGTCCAGCGGGCTTGCCGTTGCGGTCACCGATATGGCGGTCGCTCGAGGTCGCGGTATTGCGGGATTTCTTAGCCCTCTCATCCTCGGAACTGGGATCGGAATGGCTGCTGCTTGCGTCGTCGAGACCAATGTTGCCATCCTTGCTCTCACGGCGGAGTCGATCGGCTTTGTCTTTGAGGACCTTGGCCTGCTCGGCTGCTCGTTGAGCACGGATCTGCTTCCTCCACATAGCCGCGTAATGTCCGCCCAGTTCCAGAAGCTCCTCGTGAGTACCACGTTCGGCGACCTGGCCTTTGTGTAAGACAAGGATCTGGTCAGCATGTGTGATGGTACTGAGGCGATGAGCGATGATGAGCATCGTCCGGCCGTGTGCAAGAGACGTAAAAGCATCTTGAATATGCTGCTCCGTCTCGGTGTCAAGGGCAGCGGTAGCTTCGTCGAGCAAAATGATGCGGGGATTTTTCAGGATGGTACGAGCAATGGCCACCCGCTGCTTCTCACCGCCTGAAAGACGGAGCCCGCGCTCGCCCACCTTGGTTTCGTATTTGTCCGGGAACGTGAGTATTTTGTCGTGGATAGACGCAGCGCGGCAGGCATCATAGACCTGGGCATCAGTGACCGAGGGGTTAGCGTACTTGAGGTTGTACATCAAGGTCTCATTGAACAAGACCGTGTCTTGAGGAACAACACCAATGTGACTTCGGACCGAATCGATTGTCAGCTCCTCAACATCGTGACCATCAACCTGGATGCTGCCAGCTATGGTGTTGTAGAAACGGTATAAGAGGCGGAAAACCGTAGACTTTCCCCCACCAGACTCGCCAACAAAAGCCGTTGTTGTTCCGGGCTGGCAATGAAACTTCAACCCTTGGAGAGCGGGCTTGCGTTCATCATACGAGAAGTGGACCTCGTTGAAACGCAAGTCGCCTTCACATGATGGAAGGTCGCGAGCGGTTTCCTTGTCTACAACAGTCGGCTTCTCCTTGAACAACTCAAGCATGCGCTCCGAGTTGATCATTGACGATTGAATCATCCGGTAGAAGGTGCCGAAGAAGTTGAGCGGACTCTGCAGCTGACCCATGTACGTAATCAGGGTTACGAACTTCCCAACTTCTTGCTGTCCAGTCGTGATCTGATATGCCGCGATGAAGCATGTCACCATCAGCCCGATCATGAATACCATGTTCTGAGATATGTTCATGAGGTTCAATGAGAAGAGCACCTCGTACTCGGCCTTTTGGAATTTGCTAACCGCATTCCGGTAGCGGTTGTACTCGTAGGCCTCGGCGTTGAAGTATTTGACCGTCTCGTACGAAACCATTGAGTCATTTCTGGAATGATTAGAACAGACGTCAGATATCGAAGGGATGATGTCAGCACTCACTTGACGGCATCCTCCTCTCTGTCCGCATTGACCATCTCGCGGCGTTTTTCAGCTCGCCACTGCGCCATGCGGATAGTTATGTAGATGTACCAGAACGCGACCACCGAGATCACGAGCGCAAAATAAGCGTCAAACTTGATCAGGAAATAGCCGATGGCAAGAGCTAGATCGATGAGCATGGGAACGACCTGGAAGGTCACCTGCTCCAAGAACGTATTGATGGAGCTTCCTTTTCCCAGGGCTGAGAGTACCTCGCCAGTCTTTTTACCGAGGTGGAAATCGAGGCTAAGGCTGTGGACGTGCTCAAATGCCGCCACAGACAGCTCGCGGTACGAATACTGCCCAACTGGGATCCAGAGAGTCGACCGGAGGGCTCCGAGGAGGCCGTTGCTGCCTTGGATGAAGCGGAACAAGATGAAGACCATAATCGCGCCCCATGGGTTGCCCCTCTCGCCATGCTCTCCAGCAAGCTCGTCGACTATGTTGCCGATCTGGTCGGGCACTAAGAGATTGACGATCCGCTGACAGACGACGATCAAAAAGCACACCACCACGACGGCCTGCAGACGGCGGTCTTTCGACGGCCAGAGATACGGGAAGACGACGCGGTAGCCTTTAAAGTACTCCCACCAGCTGCGCGCTGGGGCGCCAGTGGGCCGACTCCAAGCAGGCGGGGCTCCCTCAGTGTGTGGGCTTTTGCCACCGACGGGATGCACGGTACCATATGACGAACCGTTCGCGTGACCATTCTCCACATGACCCTCGCTATCTCCGCCAAGTAGCGATTGCGTTTCGCTCGAGCTGCCGGCCTCTTCTGCCTTCCGCTTTCGCTGTGGCAGGGTAACGAACACGATGAACAGTCCGATGAGGCCTAGCAAGAAGACGATGCGGAGCAGGTCAATGGCAACCTCGGTGATCTCCCACTCGCTCATGTGAAAGCGCCACTTGGGTCGGGGAGGATCGACGGCCGGTTCCTTGTGTGGGTGCGTGTAGATGGCGAAGGACATGGCCAGCAACGCAATTTCCAGCGCTGTAGCCACGGTCCATGTCGCGAAATGCACCACTGTCGGGGACGGTGTTGAGTCGATCAGTGAGATGAGGAGCAGCGTGTAGACGAAGAAGGAGCCCACGAGGTAGATCTGCAGGTAGAGTGAGCGCGTTGACCTTGGTGAGACAGTGCAAGCAGCGAGGAGCATACCACGACGTGCGCGCCGCACCACCAGTTCTCCTTGCGGGCATACAGGGCGTGCACAATGACATTGGTCGCGTTGGCAGCGAACGTCAGAGTAGCGGCCAGCGACAGCCACTGGAAGACGCGCTTCTGGCTCAGTGTGACGTCGTCACTGACCGTCTTCTTGACGAAGTTGCGGGTGGGGTCAGTCTGCGGCAGCGGCTTGCCTCCGGGGCCCAGCTGCGTCGTCTTGGCGATATTAGGATTAGATTTGGTGGAGAGGACGCTGCGGGCCGTGAAGGCCACGAGGAAGAAGACGAGCAGGAAGATGGGGTAGGTGTACGACAGCCGGGTGACAGCCCAGCGCAGCGTGTCATTGCGGGCGTCCCAGTTGGCCGGCGAGGCGGCAGACAGCTGCAGCTCCGGCTCCAGCGAGCGAGCCATGGGAGCGGCAGCGTGGGCCATGGCGGGCAGCGGAGGGGGGATCACAACTCTCCAAGCTGCGGGCAGGCGAGACCCGGGGGCGCGAGTGCTCTCCGGAAAGCAGCAGCTGGGGGAGGAGAGGGGTGGAGAGCGAGTGTGGGGAGCGGAGGAGTTGGGGAGGGAGGAAAAAGAGATAGAGAGAGAGAGCGCGTGTGTGCGTGCGTGCTACGGAGGAAAGCAACGCATGTTGAAGTCTCGGTGGGCGTGGGACCAGGGAGCGCCACCTACTTATGAGGGGCCTTGGCGACACCGCATCGGCGTAGCGAGGCGAGCCCTGGCCTGGCCGTCGGTGCACCCCAGCAGCCGTCTGCGGTCGTCAGAGGGCGCCGTGGAACAGTGGAGCATGCCCCCCATGCCCCATAGCCCCCCTCGACGTCTGGCTGCACGACGACGCAGGACGCGCATATTATCACAGCCAGCGTTCCGTCTGGCAGACGCGCGCGATCCCGACCCTGTCGTGACCTGTCGCGACCTGGCCCTGCTGGCCCTGCGGTGCGCCAGCTGTCCCCAGCGCCCGGGAGCACGCCCCCCCCCATTGCCGCGCCGTCGAGGCCAGCAGACGCCGTTTCACGAGCTCTCGCGGCCTCGAGTGCATCTGCCAGTGCCTCACCAGCCCAGCAGCGTCCCCTAGTCGTCGTCCCGGCCGCCGCCCTCACCGCACTTCTGTCGCAGCAGCGCTCCACGTCGACCACGCTTCGCCGCCCGCCGCAATGCTGCAGCAGCAGCTCCAGCAGCTCCCGACAGCAGCAGCATGGCTGACCTTGCCCGCCGCTCCTCGCAGCACGTCGCGCCGCCGACTGCTGCCACTGGCACTGGCATCATCCCCCCGCCGCCTCCGCTGCCGCCATCCAAGGCCTCGTACTTCTCCCGATTCGTGACGCAGCCGTTGACCACTGCCTACGGCTCGCGTCCGCCCAGCGCGCAGACGAACCGCCCCGACGGCGGCAGACCGAATCCGCTCGTCCCCAGGCTGCCCGGGTAAGTCGTGCGGTGCTGCGGTGCTGTCCTCACGTGACGCTGTGTTTTCCTTTCATCTCGTCTCGTCTCACCCATCACCACTATGCTGCTGCCTCCCTCGGCCTCGACCATGCCTGACGCTGTGTAGCATCCGCCCCGGCTCGTCACAAGATGCCAGCCACAAGACAGGCCTCGACATCTCGGCCCTGGACATCAACCGCGACAGGACCCATGCCATCCTGGCCGGCAAGGAGATCCTGAAGACGGTGCGTGTCGACAACGCCAAGATCGTCGAGGAGACCAATCTGCGTGCTGCCGTAATCAACTACTCGGAACATCACGCCTCTGCCGCTAGACAGCGCGAGGGCTTGGGCATCCACGATGTCAAGTGGTCACATGGCGCCTTCAGCACGCACATCGCCACTGCCGCGGCCAACGGCAAGATCATCGTCTATGACCTCAATCGCGCTGGCGTCGAGCTGGCCCGCCTCCATGAGCATACTCGTCAGGTGCACAAGCTCGCCTTCAACCCTCACCAGGGCTTTTTGCTGCTGTCCGCCAGTCACGATGGCAGTGTCCGCATGTGGGACCTGCGGGACATGCGCAAAGACACATTGACTTGCCAGAGCAGATCTACCTTTACAGGCATGAACATCGGGATCCGTGATGTCCAATGGTCTCCCACTGATGCCGTAGAGTTTGCGTTTGGCACTGACAACGGCACCATACAGCGCTGGGACTTTCGCTACGGCAAGGCCGCGAAGAAGAGAATCACGGCTCATGACCAGCGGATTTGCACATCGATCGACTGGCACCCGGACGGCAAGCATATACTCAGTGCTGGCGTCGACCGCACGGTCAAGGTCTACGATTTCTACGCGGAGCCTAGGCGTCCCAAGCCCACGTTCGTTCTGACGACGCCCTACCCAGTGTACAATGCCAGATGGCGACCGCCGTACTGGTCCGATGAGCACTTCGAAAAAGGCGCATACCAGTGTACACAGCTGGCGACGTCCTACGACCGTGATCACCCCGTGATGCATGTTTGGGATTTTCGACGTCCATACCTACCGTTTCGAGAGATAAACAAGTTCCCGAGCGCCCCAGCTGACATGCTGTGGCACTCGCGTGACCTGCTTTGGACCGTCGGTCGAGAGGGTGTCTTTCAGCAAAACGATGTGCATTTGGCGCCCAAGGTTGTGGATCGCCGCAACCTGCAGGCCTTTGCAGTATCGCCAAGTGGTGAGATTGGCGGAATCGCCCAAAAAAGACCACTACGCCGGCGCCCGGGCTTCGATTACTCGACCGACGACACGTACTCGGGTGACAAGCGCAGCAGTCCAGAAAAACGTAGCCTTCGTAGTTCTGCAGATGACAGCCTGGATGACAGTTTTCTTAGCTCGTCCTATCGAAGACACCATGGTCGCTCCGCGAGTAACAGATCGACCAAGTCATTTGGAACCACGCCGCCGGCCCAACCACCGCCATCTGAATCAGCCCCCAAAGTCATGTTCCTGACTGATTCTGTAGCCTTACACAACGACTCTCTCAGGCCTAATCAGGTCGCCTTTCGGGGCGCCTTACCTGGGACGATTAACGTTCAGATATTTGCATACTTGGCCCAAAAATACAAGGCCATACCCCTCACTGACCCGCCAACCTTGCAGTCATATCTTAGTGTACAGAATGTTTTCGAGCAGAACGCCGAATACGCCCAAAGGGCTGCGTTTTACAGATTGGCTGAGACGTGGCGGATCGTCGGTGTGTCCATGGCAGTTGCGGCACGCCGCCGAGCTACGTTGCACTGGCGAGATCGTCAACAGACGGCTAAGTTGAAGTCGTCTAACAGCCAGATGCAACAAGCTTCCGAGCCCCTAACTGCTCTTGACAAGGGTACATCTCTTCCTCAAAATCCTGCTGTACGTGCCATCCTTGGTCCGCCCGATAGACCGCAACTTCCACACGCTACGCACCCGGTGCCTGCAAATGAGAGTACATCAAACCTAGCTACCCCGCTCGCGCGTCCTCTCACGGGACCTATATCAACGACCTCAAACACACAACAATTGCATGGCCTTCCCAATCCGGACCATGAGGATGAGATCCAACTACCGCCAGCCATCGCTGGGCCACATGCCCTGGAGAGCTTATCTTCACAGCCTTTGGACAACGCAAGCCAATCTTTGAGACCAGAGAACGCCTACTTCAACGGACCCAATTGGTACAGTTCGCCCGGTGACCTCGACGAACGTCGAGCCATGATCGGCAGCTGGCGAGCCCCACCACGGGCACCACTTAACCTAGAACCTACCAATCCACAAGGGATCAACATCAAGATCCCGCCTCGACTAGATCGACACGACTCAGACGAGAGTTTTGCCATGTTCTCCGCTTCGACCGATTCGCAGAAAGGAGCCTCCATACCGAGTTCATACGCGAGTGGCAAATCACAAGCGCAACCACATGCAATGGAGCCGATATCAGAGAAATGGGATCCTTCTGCGGGAGACTCTAGTTTCGGAAAGCCAAGGCTATCGGAGCTGCGCAATGGCGTTGCAATGCGCCTTGGGATGGCTGACGACCTGGGCAAAAGCGTTTCTATATCACCCAAGCACGTCCCTATTGGTACAAACGACTCACGAGTAGTGGCGCCGGATGACCGCATTCAACAAGGTTCGGCCCGTGATGACGCAGACCACGGAGCCGAGTTCAGTAGCAGAGAAAAGGCCGTTCGGGACATTGAAGCCCTGCATAAGAACAATCAGCTACTCCGCCATGATAGCTCTGAGTCAGAGGCATTCCCAAGCAGTAGCAGTGAGCTTTCCGTTGCGTCATTCTCCCACAACGTAGACATGGAAGCTAGTGGTACTATTGTGCCTGACGTGTTCGAGGACGTCAGATCGCCGCAAGCCTCGAGGGACCCCCCAAGCTTACTGTATGCGACGGAGAGTGCCCCTCCGGTACTTGAGCCGGCAGCCGAGGAGCCTTTGATGCTGTCAGATTTCCAGGCTATGCATGTCGATGCAGAAGCCGAATCGGCGTTCTCCGTCATCGGCCTTTTGAAAAATGTCTTGGCTTTCCACACAAACACACTGGCAGATGCGCAGACGTCTGCCATACTGCTCCTCCTCCTCGCCCCTATACTACCGCAGACGCAGTTTCTTACCGGCACGCTCGAATGCGATGTTGCCGAGGCTCTCTCTGCGTACTCGGATACTCTTACTGCGCTAGGCTTGTCGCCTACACAGACACACACAATTTTATCGACGCAGCTTACACAGTTACTAGCCACTGGGGTTAATCCGTTCCAAGCCGAAGCGATCCTTCACACGTACCATGCTCAACTACATAGCCTCTCTCTATTCAATTCTGCCGCGTCGTTACGCCGCCTCGCGTATCCAACATACCCCGCAGTGTACGAGCAAGGCCTGAAGGATACGCAGCTGGGCCTTCTATGTCTCAGCTGCAAGTCTCCTATCAACAATCCCAAGGACAAGATGCGTTGTGAGACATGCAAACGTGCTCAAGCACCTTGTCCAATCTGTTGGGGCCGCTATCCGGCCTTCGAATCTGTTTCTGCAACGAAAAAAGCGAAAGCAAAGTTTCGCTCCAGCTTGAAGGAGAAAGACCATAGAAGAAAGCGATCGTCCATTTTATCCACGGTTTCGGGAATGGATACCAAGGCCGGAGAAGACGGGCCGAGCCCTTCTGCACCCGCGAGATCTACGCCCCCTAAGGCAACGCTCTGGACCTGGTGTCCCCTCTGTGGTCACGGTGGTCACACAAATTGTCTCTCGGCATGGTTTGCGAGTCCATCCCTATCAGAAGGGGCCTGTGCAACCGAGGGCTGCCTCTGCGACTGCGTTCGCGGTCAAAGACGCGAAGACAAGATTCGTGAGATGCTTGAGATTAAGGCTGCGAAAGAGGCGGCGAAGGAGGTAAGAAAGGGAGATGATTGGAAGGTCACTGAGAGCAAAGCCGTTGCTGCGGTGAGAAATACCCTTGGAGAAAATCCTGCGGCACCACGCGATTCAAAGGAGCCTCCGACGCAGAACGTAGGAGCCCCAGGCGACCAGCTGGGTAGGCGAGAAGACGGAAGGCGCGTTCGGGTCGTTGGACCGCGCGACGAGAATCGGTCACAACAGCAGCTATCCCATGCTCCCGCTTCGTCACAATTCCTTTCTAACAATCCACCTGCCGGAAAACTGCCGCGATATTGACGCTTCGGTGCAATGGCGCACGGCTTGTTCGTTCACCGCGCAAAAGCAAATGACGGAGCGTATCTCCGCTACCGGCAATCGCATGGTTGCATCTGACATCATCGCATCGGACGACATGCCCAGCAGCTGTCAGTGGTTGAGCAGGTTGTTGAGGGGAATGAGACGAAGATGTATGAGCGGGTGGTGTGGTTAAGATGCCCGGAGATGCATAGATCACACCGCTTTCCTGTACGCCAAGCCTGGTGCGATTCCCCGGGACGCGGGTGGCTCTAGAAATGGACGCGAAGGATCGCGGCCACGTTTTTGCGCCCTCGCTTGAGCGCGCGTGCGGCGAAGGACGGGACTGTATAATTATTGTAGGACTAGTGTGTATGTAATAGTGGGGGTTAGCGGGGTGGATTATGGGGTGAGACGAAGGTGAGATGAGATGAGATGGACAACTCACAACATATACGTGCTACTAATCACTAAACTAATCGAAGATTGGCGTATCAAGCAATGCCAATTGACAGGAGGAGATTTGCAAACAGATACCCATGCCTGAGCAGAGTACATGTGCGTTTTACAGGCCTACACATACATACCCATGCAGCGCAAGATGCATTGTAACCATAGCTATTTACCATCTTAATCTAATCCAACCACCTGCAAGCCCGCTATCAGCAAAAGCAACGCAAAGACAATCAATCTGTAACGCTGCAGCATGACTGCACATTGACGGATTATACGCTGTACCTGAGTGTCAGAAAGAAAAAGCAACCGCGGCTTGACTATCTTATCCGCCGCCATGGCCAGCCTCCCCCCTCCCCTCCCCGTGTATCCCATCCCATCCCATCCCATCCCACCCCCAGTCAGGCATACGACGGGATCAGCGGAATAGCCGGCTGACGGCATTGTGTGCCGGCGCGCTGACAGCATCCCATACGGTACAAAGCCAGCGCGTGCCTTTTCGTCCCGCAGGCTAATTCTGAAGGCTTGACAGTCGGACAGTCGACGCTTCTTGTAGACTGTGGCTTTATCAGGGGCGTCATGGGTACCCGTGGCTAGCCTCCTATCAAAGCCAAGCACCGTTGAGCTTGCGGCTGAGCTGTCAATCTGTCAGGATGTCATTGGAAGGCGAAGAGCGCCGGGCGACGTTGTTCCATTGAGGGCCCTGGCTTGAGTTGAGGTATGCAGCGCAGCAGAGCGAGGGGAGCTTGAGCTTTCGTATTGGATCGATCATCATCTCCAGGCCAGGGTTTTGGCTATCGTGAGAGCTGGGCTGGGTTGCCGCTTCGGTTGCAGCAGCAACAGCAGTAGCAGACGGCGGAGGAGCAAGAGCACCGAATACCGAATCCGCGATGGTGCAATTGCTGGGTGTTGAGCTAGGTCCTCTGGCCGAGTAGGGTAAGCGTGCGTGTGGATATACGCGTTACGCGAAACGATCGCCCAGCGCATGTCCGTAAGGCTGAAGGGTGGACCGCGAGGGCGGAAGGGATCCGCAATGGGGTTGTTACACGACGTCGAGTGGGCGCACACTAGGTCTGCTCTACTCCGTACTCCTCTACATCAACGCTGTCTACGAGGACGGACACACGTCAAGTCTAGCAAAGCTAACACAACACGCATCGCATCTTGGCTAGATGCCTTCGTAGGTCTTGCAGCACAGAACGGATATAAGCCTGGCTTGTGCCCGAGCGATAGCCAGCCGGACGATTATCTGATCGGTGAGTTGTGCAGTGCAATTGCGCACGTAACCTGCCATGCCATGCCATGCCATGGGCGCGCTGGCCTGAGGCTGCACGCACGCATGTCTACCCAACATACCTTAGCCGTCTTTTCTCCGAGAGGCAGGCTAGAGATGGCGAGACGGGTGGGGCCCTGCGCACATCCCTAACGCCAATGCATCGTCGCAATCTCTTGCCTCTGAGTTGTTTGCAGGGAATGGGGATGGGGATAGCTAACCGTTGTGTTCGCAGTCAGCTCAAGGCCTTGCCTGGCCCTCCTTCGTTCTATCCTGTCAAACTGTCAGATGTCTGTGTGAGTGTGAGAAAGCAGTACAGTGTACAACACCACATCTCCTCGCAATCCCCAGTATCCCAGTCCCCTTACCTAAAAGACGTGTCCAGATGACTCTCACAGGCCCTCGTACATCGAGACTCGGCTGCCACGCCTTCGTACAGGAGCCTCACCGATGCGACCAGCATTGCGGAACCCACAAGTTCCGACCATGTATCCCCAAGCTAGGATCGGGGAAGAAAAAAGCGCGTTGCGTGCGTGCCTAGCGGATGAAATGGCCTCCCATGCCCCCATGCCCATGCCCACTACCACAGAAAGCTCACAAAAGATGAACTGATGAGCTGTAAGCACCCACTAGACGCCCTGCCCATATTGCATCCCGCTCAACAGTCCCATCCTCAGCGCAAGTTAACGTGCGATTTCCGCATCAGGCCGTGGTCGTGGTCGCGAGGGCGTTGGCCGGATAGGCTATTGGCAGTGTGGCGTCAGCACTCTTCTCTCATAGGTCGAGAGCGTGAGGGGACAGGGGTGCTATATGTGGGCGAGTACAAATCCCCGTCCCCAGTGCGGCTCCCACAATCCGGATGGTAGGCTGATCAGGGGTATGGCGTACTGTGAGAGGGCTTGGTGGATGTGGATCCGCAGGTAGCAGATGAGTCTGGATGCAGGGTTGTTGGCTAGATTGTGGGCTTCTGGGGTGGGCTTGGCTGGGATCGGTAGGTGACTAGATGGAGGTGGGCGTGGCGGGGTACGAAGTCTGGTAACTCGAAATACATGCTGGACCCCCATCGTACGTCGTAGGTGAGGTTCGTACGACCCTCGATGGTACATGTGCAGGTGTGGATTACCCCGCTCTCTTGGACAGCAGAAACGTTTTCTCGAAGGCCGACCGCGGAACAGGGATCTTCGCCGAGGATTTTCGTCAATTGTCGTACAGTGAGATTACTAGGTGGGGACGATTGCCATGGCGTAGGGCCACGAGGGCAGTCGATGAGCTGGTGAATATGTTGTGCTACAGCTGGAAACTGTGCGATGGCCAGGATGCCAGGTCATCGGGCCTGTGTGGCTGCGCCGTAGCGCTCATGTGCTTATGAGTCGGAATGGTAACCCAGAAGATGGGTTGGGGTGTTGCTTCGATTGGCTACGGGGTGTGATGCAGATGGGTACGGGGAATTCGGGAGCGCTTGGAAGTGCTACAACGATCGTGTTCGATCAGAAAGAGGAGTACTGCGTATTATGCACGTCGCGAGCACTATCTCGAAATGGAATAGGTGGGATTTGGGGATTTGGAGAAATAGCTGAACGCCCGATGGAATGTTGTAGAACCATCGCAATCACACAAAGTACCAAAGCTGCGCGTGCATATGCAATCGCCAACGTGTATGCTGGCGATCGAAGATTGGAATACGTGGGCACCTACACTAAAATGATCGGTCAATGGACAACTAGTCAGTGATGCCTTGAGCGATTCCTTTCAAACTTGGTAACACATGAAGGGAGAACTGATGTGAGTACCCATGACACGTGGGTGCCTGGGAGCCCAACGAACACGAGAAATGTGTCTCAAAGCAGAGACCCCATGTTTGGTGGGTGTTTGGTGGTTTTCATTTTCTATACTCTGATGCCGTCATCGATCGTGGAGTCCGTATGACACCATCCGAATGCCTGTATGAAAGGAAGAGGGGCTTCTGAGAAGCCATGTGTCGCACTTCTGGCTGTTAACCCAACCCTAATTCTGGATGCCAGTCAGTACGTCAAGATGCACAGTGCTGCCAACAGGGTGCGCACCGAATTACCCCCGATTCGCTCCGCATGTCGCTCCCCCATCTACCGCGATGCACTCCATACGCCCTTCAAGAAGCCATCCTTCTGGGTCAAGCGGTTGAAGGAGTCGTCGCTCTCGCCCATGGCGCGCACGAAGCCGCAGAGGGCGTAGGTCTGGTTCTCGCCCGTGTAGCGTCCATTCTCGTCGACTTTGCCAAGGCTAAGCTGGACCGAGGCGTGATCTTTGGCTTTGATGATGCGGCCGGTCGCGCTGCACTTGCGGGGGACGTAGCTGTGAATATGGTATCAGCGCACGCTCAACGGAGGAATTTCGCAGAACATTGTCTGGGGTGAGGTGATGGCGTATAGCACTCCAAGCAAAAGCACGTACAGGTCGACGAGTTCTCCGCGTTCGTTCTCCATGGTGACGAATGTGTTGTCGAGAGTTTGTCTGTGGTTGTGGGGTCGGAAGCGTCGTGGAGGTTGTCGTCGGCGATTTGGGAGTGAGGTTGTGGGATTTCGCTCGGGCCGCTCGCTTAGCAGATCACGTGCTGTGGCTCATCAGCACTAGTCCCCAATTGTCTTAGGCGTTGCTCTATCGTCGCATGCACCTCACGCTTCATCTTTTCCTTACCCACCCTCATGGTCCAACACATCCAAAAAAAAAAAAAAAAAAGTCCTAAATACTGTGTTCATACTTGAGGAAAGTCATTTCTATCCTTATTGTTTACTTGCAATTCTCAAAGGCAGCCATATCAATCAATACGCTTTCGTGTGGAGGCCCCTTGCACCACTGTATCCCTCGTCAATGCCCGATCAAGATGGTTGAGACACACCTCGAGGAATACTTCAAGATCTCTTAGTGTCCGCCGAAATTCACGTTCCTGGGGCCTTTCTTAATCCGATGAACGGTGTACGATTACGCATAATCTCAACTCGAAGGACCGGAATTATCCACATCATCAACTGCAAGACAACTGCGCCTAGAAGAGTGTGGCATATGGACAGGACGAACTCGTGACATACGCTTACTTGGTGCAGCTGACTAGCCATTGTATTTGACCGTCATCTCAATGTCTTTGATTCCCAGTTATACTGACCATTACAAAATTGCTTTCCCTGTACCGAACATGGACTACGACACGCTGAACATGGTGCACCAGACATCATCTAAAGCCACCACCTGTACCGCGTGGAAAATCTTCCATCATTGCTACCTATTCAAAGTACTCCATGCTCTCATCTTGGAGTACACCAACCTGGTTTGTCCGGAAGACGTTCAGATCCAGCCCAAGAATCCACGCCCTTGACGAAACCTCAATGGGGAACCTTTTGTGCACCCAGCTGACACAACGGGCGATCTAGTTCCTAGAACGATGCCAGCATCACACGTATCTTGTGCTTCCGCCGTTCTCACGGTACTAGCTTGTTCGGTCGGCTCGCACAGGAAGGATGGGAAGACCAGAGAGACTAAGAAAATGCTTGCGCTTTGCTTGACTTCAATTGATGCAAATCGAGAATGGGCATGTCATAACATCAACGGCGTGTTATCCAAGTCCATCTCGACTCCGCAACTCAATTGCGGTATCTGCGTATAATGGCTGCCATCCAGGAACTGTCTCGTCATCTGCAACGTCTGCACGTAGCTCGGCCTCGGACTTCTCTTCATGGTCTCCAGGAAAGCCCAAGTCATGGCACCCGTACTCCTACCTTGGATCCGCGCATCCGCACTCGTCTGGTCATCCCTACAGCCGCTAAACATTGTAACGACCTTGTTCTCGCTCCCATACTGCCCCGCGAACTCGCCGCCCTGCAGTCCCTCTTCCTGCTGCTCGCCCATATGCTTTATCCCCTGGAAGAAACTGGTAGCCCCGGCTAGCAAATGCCTCGCCTCCCCCATCTTATTGTACGAAAAGCCTCCCTCTATTAGATTCTCTGCTTCCGAGTACAGCTGCACGCCCGCTTTCAAATTGTCCATCAGCGAGATCTGGCCGTCAGAGTCGCTGCGATATACAAACGGGAGTTCGACCGCGGACCCCGAATGGCAGCAGTCGAGTACGATGAACAGCGTGCAGCCAGGCGCTAGTCTCGTGACCAGGTGTTCGTGCAACATGCGACTCCCAATCTGTCCGTTCTGCTCAAAGTCATAGGGTACAAGCGAGTCTTCAACCCCATCTTGACTGTCAATTTGCCCGCCGTGGCCCGAGTAGTGTAGGAATAGCGTACAATTCGGCTCGCAGACAAGCCAGTCCATGGCTGCTAGTATGTTGTGTCCAGTCGGGTAGTATGGCGAATTGAAAGGTACACCGGGAATATCGGAAAGAATGACGCGCGAGCGATGGTCGTTGGTGTAGCCCCGATAAGAGAGAAAGTCAGCGATGGAGTCGATGTCTTGGTGGCAGCCGTTCAGTTGATGTTGGGTCCCGAGATAGTTTATCCCGATTAGCAGGGATTTCTTCTTGCGTGGTGGCATTTGCATCTGATACGGCGGGCGGAAGGCCATTACGAGGGAGAAGTATAGCGAGCGGGTATGGGGGGCTGGATACTGCGCGAGAGTAAGTGGATGCTCGATATATGTACAACAAGGGTAAGCGGTCTTCCAAGATTGCCAAGGTATGCGTTGATGTCGTCAATGTGCATATTCAGCTCGGAAGGTTCGCGGTCGACGATTCGTACGCTTCGTTCCGAGTGTTTCGTGGCGTCGGAATTGCAGATTTGTGTCATTGGCTTGTCATATCGATGTGCTTATTTCACTAGGCCACCAGGTTCAGCTTATGAAGGAGTAGGGATCCGCTTCGCGGGCATCCATTGTGATATCTAGTATACAGAAATGGGGTATCGCGAAGAAAAAGAGAAAAGAAAGCAGAACTATACTACACGACCCCAACCGAACCGAGAACGCCAGGACCAAGAGCAAGAATCAAGAAACAAAACGATCCCCAGAGAGAACCCGGCACCGAAAAAGCTGAACCGCCAAATCCAAACCCAAACCCAAACCCAAACCCAAACCCCTGCACCGAAAACAAAAGCCCTCAAAAAAAGCCCATATCGGCAAAGTGCTGGAGGAGGCAGCCGAGACCCCAGAGGAACTGCCTTGAATCCCAACGGCCCTCTTCATCGCAGCTCCAAGCAGCATCCATCCTGGACGGGGACCACCACGCGCGCAACGACCGCTCGAAAGTCATGTCCATCGGATCCAGGCGCGGGACCCTTCGCATCAAGTCACACCACCACGCTCCCGACGGCTGCGGCTCGATAGGCTCCACCTAACATTGCAGTCAGCATTGCAGACAAATGGTGGGGTTGCTCAGTATGTACGTACCTTATGGTGAACCGACAGCCACGCGCGGAAGAACTCCAGCGCCCGCGAGAAAGGCCCGATGCCCGTTGGCTGCGCGCCCACGATGCCGTCGCGATGCCGCTCGACGAGCTTGAGGAAGCACTGCATACACAATCGTCATTAGTGACCTATCGCTGAGAAGTGAGAATAGTAGAGTGACATACCCAGCGCGGAGTCGGCGGTGGTGAGCTCGCAGGCCACCCGAAGACACCAAGCAGGAATGAGAACGCCTCGGCGGAGGGAGCCACGCCGCGGAGGAACTCGAGATAGGAGTATTCAACTCCTCTGTAGATGAGAGCGGGGAGAGGAGGCGGAGAGGCGGCGAGCGGGAGGAGGATGGGGGTGCGCTCGGCGGGGTCCAGATCGAACTCCGTGATCGTGGCGCCGTTCTCGAGGATGATGGCTATGGGCGGCGAGAGGGGGACGGGGGCGCCGGCAGATGCAGAGGCAGAGGCAGAGTTGGACATCTCGAACAACTGTGTTGACGAGGTAGGAAGAGTGAGAGGCGTGGAAGGGAGCTTGCTTGGGATGCTGAAAAGAAGCGAAAATGGCTTTGCTTGTTGGCGAAGATGGTGTTGTGAAGCTGGGTGGTGTTTTGGAGCGGTTTTAGTGAACCAAAGGGGATTTTTATAGGGTCTGTGGGGGGAGGCTGTAGCGGTCACTGCGAGCGCACTTTTAGCGGCCCCGAAGATAAGCCTTCGAAGTGAAAGAGGGTGGCACGCTTTCTAGGGGGTTCGGAGGGGCACGTGGGGACCGCTGGCGGTGTGAAAGCAGAGAGGGAGGGGCTTCACACATGAAGATGTGGACAGGCTGTTTTGAGAACAATGACATGATGCAGTTTATTGCAGCTTTTTGTGTCTATTTTGAGGAGAGAAAGAATGGGAAACAAGGAGTTGGATAGGAAGGGAGTGTTTACATACCCTCTAGATGGCTCGACCTTTGGCGCATTGCTCCACTATTACTGCCTAAGCGTATCTGCGGTATGTGAGAAGCGCCGTTCAATTACCTTGAATACAGAGGAGAAGGACTTGAATGATATCATAGGAATATCCTAACATCATAACTAGAAAGGATGTACTGGAAACAGCGGGAACATGGCTGAAATGTTCTCCATACACGGCGTCTTCGCCCTCGATTTTGAACAACACTCGCCAATTATCATCCTCGAGAACGCTTCCCGACAACAACAACAATAACAACAGAAATCAAACTTTACTCATCAGGCCTTGTATTCATGTAAACAAGCAGTCCCGCGTTCCTGCCTGGCCGCAACGGCGCTTGAATTACACGTATCTCACGGGAAGACCGGTGCAAAGAGAGCTGGCATTGGTGCGCCAAAGGCATTCTGGCGGAGCTTCTGGGTATCCAGAGAACAAACGCACTCGAGAGTTGAGTCCCCTCAAGGGCGTAAGCCAGCGGTCCTCTCAAGCGATATAATTTGAGGGCTCTGGGCGTATTTTGCTATGTAAGTCGGCCTCCTACCTCACAAGTTTATGAGCTCGCGGTGCCCCAGGACACTACTGACGTTTGAAACAGTGACTCACCTCCGAAACCGCGCACCTTCTCTATAACTTTGGCAGAATCGCCATGCGGTGCGCATCGAGTGCCCACCCTCTCGCCCGTACCCCGAGGACCTTCCGTGGCCTACAACAAAAGCTACAAGTATCTCACTTTCCACCTACGGAGTGACCAATCTGCTTAATCCCAGAAGCGCACTGCGCTCGATTATCACAATTGCCAGGCGTACGACCTTGCTGCTGGATCGAACGGAGGAGAACAACATGTGGATGAGGATACTGGGACCAGCGTGGACGAGGGGAGACAAACAAGACATACTTCTATCAGCTACCAGCTACTGAAAGAAGCGGGCAGCAGATCGTTCTGCGCTCCGCTTTCCAGGAGTGTCATTGTTGTATATGTACGTCGGGGGAAAACAATCTAAAGCTCTTACGAGCAAAACTCTACTCTCTCTCTCTACGTCGGGGAAAAATGGACCTCGCCAGTACAAGGTACAATCAAAGGAACAAATACCGTTCTTTCAATCCCTCTGTAGAGAGGCTAACAAATCTTGTTCTTATAAATCCTCCTCCCTTGATGAACACTGAAGTGATGGCTGCCTTGGCTCAGGTGAGATAGCCACGATTCCTACCATATCAATTACTGAGCTGAGCAATTGACATCTCTCGAAATCAACCACTACAGGATGTTGAAGACCGAGAAGACGTAAGCATCCCAAATTCTCGTTCAACACGAATCAAGCGCTCCCAATGCATCATTATGGGTGTTTCCAATCCTGAGAAGTTTAGGCGGCAATCATACAACTTTGAACCATTCTCACACACTCATTACATCTTGTATACCGATACAAGTGCTTAGAATTAGTGTCGGAATCGTTGAACTCCCAGATCGTCAATCAGCATGGTATAGGTCTTCGACGATAGATATATACCTTACTCCATTATTGTATAAGAGTACAGGCAAAGTGGATAGAATACAGGCAGGTGATAGCGAGGTCCCATCTCTATAAGATGCATCCCCTCCGTGGAAGGGTCCCTACTTTCACACATCTATACCACCTGCCGCTTGCTACAAGATGGTATGATAAAGATACCTGCATGCGGATGTGGATAAAAGCCCTCGGAGACTCTCTGTGTAAAGACTCCTATAAGCATTACAAGACTCATTTGTAATGACTTCCCGAGAGCGCACCATCACATTGATCAACTTCGTATAATTCGGAAATTCGAAAATCCTATGCATATTCCAGCTCACTCACTCACAAAAACGCTAACTGTTCATACGATATGATACAAAAAGTGTGCAATATACACATCGAATCGAAATAATCCATCTCCAACAGCATCCTCATCCATCATACACCTGCTCATGCCTCCCAATAATCCCCATCCCTTCATGTTTTCCATCTAGAACTGGCGAGCATGGCGCCTGACCTTAGCCGCGCTGCCGCTATCACCAGCCTCTTTCAACCACGCAATAAACGTCTCAAGCGTAAAAGTCTCCGGCACTCCCGTCGAGTTGCCAGTGCCCGTAGGTGCCGGCGCCGCCGTGCTAGTAGCCGCAGGAGTCTCCTGAGCGGCAGCGCTAGTCGCAGCCGGTGCCGACGTAGCAGTGGAGACGCTGGAGCTGGTAGCCGGGGTAGTCGAGTTTGAGCCAGATCCTGAACCAGATCCAGAGCCCGATCCTGAGCCGGAGCCGTAGAGCGCCGGGCCGGGGATCTCGTACTCGGTGAAGGTGGTGTAAGGGTTGAACAGGATACCAGGATCAGTAGAAGTGTACAGCGCAGTTCCAAGGACGCCCTCAGGCTCGTCAGTACCGTCACCCGTGATGGCGATGTTCAAGCACTGCGGGTAGTTCTGCGCGCCGTTCTCCGAGCCCGCACCGTGCAGCGCGATGATCTCGTGGCGGAAGACGTAGTTGCCGGCGGCGAGCGTAGAGGGCACCGTCGCCGTCCAGGTGTTGTTGTTCGCGATCATGTCGACCGCCGCCCAGGACTTGGTGTCGGCGTCGTAGCCCCCTGCATCAATCTTGACCCACTTCAGTGTCTCCTTGTCGGCGTCTGCGCAGTCGGCTTCGCACTTGGCGACGTAGGTGATGACGGGGCCTATGTGAGATTCTGGCCAGGTGGTCCACTGGAAGTCGACCTTTCCACCAGCAGCCACGGTCGCTGTGGAGTTGGCTGGAGAGGCGTTGATGTGGCAGATGATGTCGGCGGTAGCGTAGGCGTCGGGCGACACGAAACCGTTGTCCAAGTCCTCAGCATACCAGCCGACATGTTCGGGAACTGCCTGGCCGTTCTTCAAGGCATAGTAGTAGTCGAGCTTGAAGCCCTGGAAGTAGGTATCATCGGCGACGATGCCCTGAACGGTGCCGTGACCGAGAGCCGTGGAGGCGAAAGCCGCGAGGGCAGTGACTGTGGTTGCGAAACCCATCTTATGTAATCGAGGATGGAGGGAGAAGGTAACTTCGGTGACGTCGGGTAGAGGAAGTGTTGATGCTGTTGAAAAGAATGTGTCAAGTCTGCTTCACACAGTGAAGGGACGAAAAGAACGAATGTGTTGAAAAAGAATGGACTGGTACAAGACCAAAAGCTGCAGAACGAGATCTATCGTGAGGATGATTTTGGAAGGAGGAGAGTCTGGTCCTATTTATTCGCCTGGGTAAGAGCTCACTTCCGTGTTTTCCAGGCGCCAGTCCCATCAAGCTTGCGCCAGGATCCCCCAAGATCGCAATGGCGATTCGATGAGGTTCGAAAAAGCGTAGTGCCCCTGCCGACATTGGTTTTTTGGAGCTCGCTTCATGCGTACCGATATTGAAGGGGATCCTGGGGCGTTCCGTGCGCTTGGGTGTCGAAATCGTGGGCGCGCTCGGGCATCAGGGGAAACTCCATCTCCACAGCATGCTGACATCTACCTCCATCATCTTCTATCCGGGACTGTTGCTACGCCTGGTCTGCTACGCATGGTTAGTCGATGACTGTGAATGGGTTGGTGGAAACGGACAGGCTTGCATGAAACATGACTCCCAAGCCCCTGCCATAGAAACACAACCGCTGCCAAGAGGTCTGGCTGTTTCTTTCATATGACGCCCAGCCCTTTGCATTGCGCGAGGCGCCTGTCAATATGTCATGGAACATATGGTTCTTTGTCGTGCAATGTTTGGTTTCGATGATGAGGGGCGTGGATCATGCTCCGGTGATGAGAGGAGGGAGTGCCGGTTGGCCATGGCACTGCGGCCTCTGTGGGTTTTCCAATCCCCAGTCAGTCTCTTTCTGCGACTCTGAGGAGGCAGCACATTCGTTGACTTGAATCGCAGTACGTTGCTCCAGCAGTTGTGTCAATCCCCAGCGATTTGCGAGGAACGCTCGCTGGCCTGGCGTGGGACGTTGATTGTGCGTCCTTGTGCTGATTGGCGGAAAATTCTCCGTTTCATAGGCCCACGCATGAAACGTGCCTAGACCACTGACCCGATACCGAGGTTGACATTCCCACCAATTCCACGGGTCAGGCGTAGGCGGAAACGAGTCGGGGAACGCTGTCCATGCGTTATGTGTGCGATTCAATATCAGCGAAACGGCACTACCTAGGTAGCGATTCGAGTGGCAGTCTTCCTGGGAGACGCCTGCGCAGTTGATTCCACCAAAAGAGCAGAGGAAAGAGGAAAGTGCAGATGAGGACTGCACACATCGGAACAAGGTACGAATGGGATCGCAATTGGGATACCAATCAGTTTCATTGTCATTTTAGATGATACATATCCGCTGACGGTACACACGGCTCATAGACCACCGTCAGTCTACGCCGAGACATGACTTGATAGCAAAGGAACTATGCCCGCCCTCGTCTATCGCCCGAAATACTTGAGCTCGAAATGCCGTGCGATAGCGTACGCTGTGAATGCGAATGCAAAGCCCAGTTCAAAACCAACGTCTCCACCATACGGCGCCTCGCCCGCATGCAACGCGATCGGACCAACGAACCACACCTGACTCATACCAGTGACCATACCCGCGACACCGCAGCAGAACGCAAAGACGGCAGCGATACCTGGCGGAAGTTTGGAGGGCTGGTCGTAGAGCGCGGGCTGGTAGCTGAGCATCGAGCGCTTATACAAGAAGTGGTCTGAGAGGGAGACGCCTTCATAGATGGCAAGCCAGTAGCCTATCCATTGTTAGCATGAGAACAACTAAGTGATGGCAAGAGAGGATGGGGGCGACTTACCAATGAAGTTCATGAAGTTCTCCAGCACGGTCTCGAAATGCGAGTATCCCGGAATGGCAATTGCGATGTACACAGCAGTTCCGACCGCAGTCCATACGAAGCGCGGAACACGCTGAGTCCAACGTCCCAAGACCTGCATGGTCAAAGCAACGGAATAAATGTTCGGGCAATTGTTGGCGACGATACTGAGTGCGAGGATGACAAGACAGAACTTGCCAAAGCCGCCGAGGGGTTCGAGAACTGCTGCGAGGAGCCCGCCGCTTCCGGAGTCTTTATAGCCCAACATGTATTTGTTGTCGCCGCCATTCAGGGTAGTTGCGGTCATGATCGCGATACCTAAGAATTCGGTGAACAGGAGAGGAATAATCAGACCAATCCAAACGGCGAAGAAAACCTTCGTCCTGGACTGGTTCGACGGCTGATAGACCGTGTAGTCGGCAGCATAGCTCGTCCACCCGGTTGCGAAGCCATAGACAACACTTCCAAAGGAGAGTACAGAGCCAAGTTCGGAGGTACCAACGCCCATTGGAAGGTTAACGAAAGCGCCAGAGTGCGCAAACTCGCCCAGGATGATGAGGAAAACAATGAATGTAGGTATCCAGGACCAGAACTCGTATGCGTGCACGATTTTGTAGCCGAAGATTGTGATGCAGAGAGTGCACACTGCGATGATGATGATTCCTGCGTATCCCGGAACGTCGTGATTTACGGCGTGGATCAGCTCAGCGCCGACAATAGAGTTGACGGACGACCAGCCAATGCAGGCTAGGATGTTGAAAATGGCGACTGAGTAAGGTTAGTAAGGAGTCAGTAACCATGTGCGAATAGAGACTCACTAATCTTCACCCCATGCCATCCAAACCAAAACCTCGAGAGCACCATTTGTCGCAGTCCAAACCGCGGTCCAAAAGTGGAGAAGTAGCACACAGGAAGGATGCCGATCAGATTGAAGAAGAGACACACCAGGATGGCGTCCACGAATCCGAGGAAGAAGAGACTCTGCGCGAGCAGACCAATAGCGAACGATGATACAACCATGTTAGCCGATAGCCACTGCTGGAGTTAGTCGTGCAATTATCGCGAAAAGAGTTGCAACATACCATCGTGCCAACGTTTAGCAAAGATGTGTCGGTCCGCTCTTCCTCCGGTACCCTCTCGATACCTCTTTGCTCAACATGGAATTTTCCCGCCAGCCGCTGCAATTTCGCATACGAGCCTGTTCCATATTCGAATGCCTCTCCTCGTACAGCCCCTCCATCATCGGCATATGAGCCGGCGCGGACTGCGTCCTTTTCCAGGTCCTGGTTGTATGGTTCGTAAGACATTTTGGAGCGTATGTTGAGCTCGGAGCTGCAGAAGCGAGTTTATTCTCCGGTTGACGTTATAGTGAGGTCAGGACCCTGAAGACCATGGGCTTATGATGGGACCTCGTCCGGTGAGTTGACGGCGTGAAAGGTATTTGAGTCTGCGCCACCGAGACGTGACGATAAGTCGAAAGGGTGACAGGCAGTGATCGCTGACGGCTTTCACGACACGTCCAGTGCCGTGGTACAAATACCTGGGATGGCTCCAGGCTAAGCTTCCAGTAGCCAACCCTTGGAGGAGCAGATCCCGGGCCTGGCCCACATGCCGCCCGATAAGCCTAGCTCGATGAAGTAACCTGGTGGACGACCGAAGGCAAAGCGTGGACAAGGCCAATTTCGGTCATCGCCATCAACCAGTTGTCGTCCAAAGCTGGACGGAGCGCTGCAGACGGCACCGGCCGACGACGCTGGATCCGTGTTTTAGCGACACTGATAGCGTGGAGGGGCGGCGACACGCGACTTCTGGGATGCTCTGCAGGCGGCGAGATCCTGCAGGTGATCGTATCTGAACTTCGATGCGTCCTGTCACGCCAAGATGCGAAGCAGCAAGTGGTACCTGATGCCAATATGCGTACCGCGAGTTCGGCGCCCGCATGCCGTGGTACGACTGACCAACTTGACAGCTGTCATTGCTCTCCCTGGATCCATCAAAGCGCACTGCTGCTGATGCGAGAGGATGCGCAATCCCCCGATGTTCTTCACGCAGCTCGCCGTCTGTTGCGATAAGGAGGACGATCTCGCGACCAATCAACCGGCCAAAAAGCAATGTGACGTGCGCAAATGTGTCGCGCCGCGCTAACTTATCATAAGCCTCGGTCGAAAAGCTTGACCATTGTCATCTTAGGCTTGATGGGCAGGCGAGTCTCGGCATCTGAAGGGGATGCAGATGTGTATCTGTCGTCGCGCGAGGTTGATCATCAGACCCTGCATCTACTTGTACAACAGTTACACATAGTCTTGCGGAATGCAATCGTTATGGTGGCTGCCCCGTACGTAGGGATGCGAAGGCGAGTGTTTCTGAAAGCTCGAGACATGGCAAATCGACAACTGGTGAGCTATCAGACGGTGACATCCGAACGTTCCACTGTTGTACGGATAACGGGAGGAATTATGGGACGGTCGCTGACGATTTTTGCGCATGACCGCGCGTGGAGCTAGGCCGGAACGGGACAAACGTCTGTCTAAGTTGAAGAGGCATTCTCTAGCACTGAGACAAAGAGGTCGAGTAATGTTACAATTATCATCTGTCTATCCTATCTTGGTACCTCCATTACGGTCACCGTGATTCTGTTCGTCGTACTGGGTGGCAACACACCACCTCCCATGATCAACAGCTTTCCGTTCTGCAACACCCTTAGATGCCGCGTATAGCTTGTTCCCTCCTTCGTGCTGACCTTCTTCCACAGCCCTGCGCCGAGTTGTGTGTTGGTAAAGATCTCAGATTGGCCCCCAGACGATGCGATGAGCGTGCCATTCGCGCCTCCAACCGAACTCCATACGACGTACGGACTACCTTTGGGAATCGTTCCGTCGGTTGCTTTTAGTACGACACCAGTCGCTGCGTTGAAGTTTTCGGGATCGGAAGCGATCTTGTAGTACACAGGAAATGCATAGCTGGATGTTTGCGCGGTACCGCCGTATTCGTACATGTAGATGTATTTGTCGTTTGGTAGCTTTGCGACTGTCGGCATTCCAGGACGATCGGTATATTTCGGGTAGGCAACGTCATCGGTCACCGTTCCCCAAGCCTTTCCATCAGTCGTCGTCTGGTGCACCAGCTTTTGGCCATGCGTGGCGTTGTCCCTCTGATCGGAGTAGTAGCAGATCAACTTCTGCCCATGCAGCATCAGGAACGGCTCCCACACTGGAGTAAGGCCATTGTTCGGCACAGCCTCACCACCGGCTGCGATATGAGAGACAAACGTCCATGTCACACCTGAGTCAAGTGAGGCGTAGAGTTCAATGTGCGTACTGCTGAGATCCGTGGGAATGGCGCTGCCAGAAAGGAGGACTGTGCCAGCCGGCCATTCTGCAAAAGCCTTCGGGAGGACGTATAAGAAGGGCTGGTAGCGCAGGCCATAGCCGTAGACCTGGTCTTGGACGCGGGACAGCTCTTTCCAGGTGTAACCGTTATCAGTGGACTTCCAAATAGGAAAGTAGACCTGCGGTGGCTCGGGACTGTAGTTCTCCCACGTCGCTAGGAGGTCACCATTGGGCAGCTGGGCTGAGCGCGCGTAGAGGACCCGCGGATCTGTGTAATTGGAAGGTGGTACATATACTGTGACGTTGTTGAAGGTCGCAGGCGCCGCTTTATGATGTCGCTTCTCTGTAGGCGTTGGCGCGAATGCATGCGGTATGGCAGATACTATGGGAAGAAGAGCTAGGAGACTAGTCAAGAGCCTCATCTTGGCGAACTCGGAGCCACTCCTCAATTAAACGGGGATCTGGGTGGAAGATTGAACTTGTTTGAAAACCCGAAGTTCTGGAATTCGGAAGCACGAGATACATATCGTATTCTGGGATATACTAGCTCCAGTAATCGACCAGGAACAGTCGCGGAGGCTGGCGTGTCAAGATCACCACACGTTGCGGGGAAATGTAGTTTTCGGAGAAACTTTGAAGAGTCCATATGCGGAGCTGCGGGGAAAATGCACAGCAATAGGCCGATAATGGTGCTAGAGTATTGCTGAGTTTTGCCGTCTTGGGTCCCGGGGCTTGAGCCGACCCCGGGCTAATTCGCGTTCTCGAGATACCAAATCCCATAGGCCGGCAAGAGAGGCTCAAAATTTGAACGTCCCAGCAACGTGACTGCCGAGTCTAAGAGGGTTATCAAGTACGGGTACAGACGTCGGTGACGACTTCATAAGCGGATTGGTGGGAATCGTGGTGCTTGCAGGGAAGGAACGGTGAACACCCTTGGAGCCGGGACGTCCGACCTCGGAATATCTCCTTCAACCACAGGGCGTCTGCGATCTTGCGCAAAAACTTTTACTCCCATCGTCCCTTTCACGAAAAGAGGCGGCCTGTCATACTAGCGAGGTGTCAATGGTATCTTAGGCCACCGCAACGAGGATCTGTCGAGCATTGATCCCACCAAGACATGCACCTCACCATTCTCAACGAAAGCTCGATACCTCTTGTCGCAAGATACTTCCTACATTGCAGGCGCTCCTCTGAGATTCGGAATGGGTCTGCATCCAAAGGGATAGCCCCAGAGAGCTTTCGACAAGGCTCAGCTGTCGCTCCAATGTCTAGACGACATTTGTCACAGCGCGTAGCTGTATCAAGCTGGCCAAACTACTTCGATTGGGCACTTCGAAAACTAAGAGGGAATCACAGGTAGGAGTAGAGACAGATGTCTGTACGGTAAGGGAAGAGGAGAAGGTAAGAAATGAGGCGTCCCGTATGCAGGCCAAGTGTGTAGCAGCCAATCATCGCACAACGGCACCAGTCCGCGCAAGCACACAGCCACGGCTCGTTGAGCGCAGAGTGCATGGCTGTGCACGAAGAACGCCTCGATCCACCTGCATCACAGTGGTCACACCCCCAGCCGCTGACTGCAGCCTGGAATAAGACCAAGATGCAGTCCCCGCATGCTTTTGCGCCCCTCAGGCATCTCTGTTCAATGCGGCGTCGCGCATTCGACGGGCTATCATGGTGAAGACCCCACGCATCCCCCTCAACCGCACTGCAAGGCTGCGCACAGCTTGAGATGACAGCTAATGGGCGCTCGAACAGGCATCCACCGTAGCAGCCCCGACTCCGCAGCCGTATGGCTCGACAAAACCAAATCGCAAAGGCCTTGCGAGCATGCAATTGCCCGATGACGGCCGCTCGACTCCTCTACCGCAGTACCAGAAGACGCAGTCTGTACCCTTTAACCTAACCCTGCAAGAGGACAAGAACCACCCGGGGCAGTTCCAGCTCGTCGTAAACATCGATTCCGAGAACAAGCAAGGGGCAGGAAACCCCCCAACTCCCGCCGCCTCGAAGAAGCTATACACCAGCCTGCAAGCGTTTCCGAGCTTAGGCTACGACGTTTCGCCGCTCTACCAGACGCAGGAATCGAGTCCTCCTACAACCCCGCAACATGAGAAGGGCTGGTCAGATCTGGACGCTATCCCTTCTGACTTTTTGAAAAAAGTGGTGCCTGATTGGGAGGTGACCTTCCAGCGAAAGGATTCGACAGCCTCCACTCAGTCGCGCAGACTGGCGGACATAAAAGCGCGGATCAAGAGGAGCGGGAAGGGTTTTGTGGTTCGGCTGCTCAAAGGCTCAACGTCTGACACGAACGAGGTTGCCGAAGTTCATCTAGGTCAAGATGGTGCCGAGGAGACTGCTGCTCAAGAGCTGGACTCTTGCCCGCAGGCCGAACTCGACGCTACCGACACTGCACAGCATAGTACCAGGAGCAATGAGGTGGCACCGGATGTGTTTGAACTGGGCACATCAAGTGGAGCTAGCACGCCCAAACTAAGCGCCCCAGCCCCGGCTCTCGCTATACCCGCTATACCCTACTGGCTGAATCAAGCCAACACCGCCCGGAATTCGATTTCAGAGGAAGGATTCAGCGACGCAGAGACCTTGACTCAGGAGGTCCGGTCGATCCGAGATCGTCTGGATGACGACCCTACAGACATTGAACCTTTTTCAGCCGTTAGTTCAAAGTTTCCCACCCGAACGGCTTCTGTCACCAGCATAGTGAAGACTCCAACACGTGGCTTGTCAGTAGTAGGCCCGGTCAAGCGAATCAACAAACAAGACCGCGGCAGGTTTTGTCATGCAAGAGGGAAATCCGCTCGTTCAGATCTGAATCGCTCCGATGCGAGGAAATCATTCAAGCGTCGTTCTTCTCGAAGCTCGACTGCCACCCTACAGAGCTCGATCCCTGCACCAGCAGCCAAAGTAGACCCACCAATAGTACGTCAATGGTCGGGCCAAACAACCAAAGATTTCGAAGGGCAGTCGGAAGGTTCTGCATCAGATGACCCGGGAACGTGGCCGACTGCTGCTCGCAGTGTTCGTTCCGATCGACCGGTCCTGCAGCGAAGATCATCGACGGATGACCATCGCTCCTCAAAACAGAAAGCCAGGCTTAGATTGCAGACCAACGTTCCGCGCACGCAGTCCGCAAATTCCTCGCCGGTGGTCAAGAGGAAGTCATCTCATCGGACGCACAAGCGAACCTCGTCGTCCTCGTCTGTGCACTTTGCACTAGAAGCACAATACGAATCTTCGCCAACGTCGTCCGAAGCTGACTCGTCCGAAGCACTTCGTGAAGCCCTCAAAAAGGCGTTCAGAAGTCCTCCGGATGATGTTGAATGGGACAGTCAGCGGAGTATGCAGTCGATACCCAAAATCGAGGAGCCCATCGTGGAAGAAAATGAAATAGGAGCCATACCTCTACCATCAAATTTCGAAATCCAGTCAGCCCCTTTGCGTAGCCACAGCTCGATACTAACATTTTGGGGCCTTGCGATAAGTGCGCTATCCGAGAAGGCGCTAGAGGGTTTACATTCCCTCCGCATGCGGTATGGCAGCGAGCCTCTGGTTCCACCTAATCATGTTCGGGTACGGTGGACTTGCTCTTGTGGTGAACCTCTTTATGACGACTTTGTTGAGAGACGACCGGGAGCCGCTCGACTGCTAGAGGCTTATCTTAACCGTCCTCGGGCTCATACGCCAACCAGCCCCACTAGCCGAACGAGTACCTCGACGAGCATGTCCTCCGTGTTCAGTTCTGCTAGCCGAGCCTCCACACTGGCGACGCCTGCCTCTACGTATGGAGGATTGTCCGGCTGGGGCAAGAATGGCGATTCTTCCAAACTGAGTCCTTCGCGGCTTCGCAGCGGCAACCCATTCAGCGTTCGTATTGGTGGCTACCCAGAAGAACAATGGCTTCTAACCTGCGCAAATGAAGGGCGCTTCACTCCGAAGATCGTCCATCTTGACGTCAACGTCGGGAGAATCAAAAGCGACAAAGACCTGGCGTTGGCGCTTAGAGAACACTATGAGCAACTAAACTGGCGGTGGTTGAAGTGGGCAAGGCTACGAGGCTTGTCCACGATTGAATTTGTGCAGGTATGTTCTTGCAGGCTTACCAAAGAAGCCTTCTAATGGCCCGGTCTTCTCACAAGCCTTGAAACAAGCCTTGAACTTTGGTTTTTTTTCGATGATCGAGTTGGTGATGCAATAACATTACTGACACATTACAGTTCGAAGTTCACCGTAACCGCTTCGCCGATATTCGCGCCAGCCCTTCCATGCCGCCCATCTCATCGACGCCTTCCTCCGCATCCACCAAAGCGCCCTCTGAGCACCCTTATTCCTTTGAGCCAGTGGATCTTGTTCCCCCAGTTGGCAGCACGTACCTTCTTCACCTTTTTAAGCATCCGGCTGACTACGACGGGGAACTCATTACATATCTACGCTCACCGAAACGCCACGAGCGCCTCGAATACGGGATGGGTTGGGGCATCAACCTTGTCGAAGGCTTTCTAGCGCAGAAGGTCTGGGTGTGTGTTATGCTAGCTTTTGGTGTTGGCAGTGGCGTGTTTGCGATAATATGGACGCTGCGCAAGGCAGATGTGCAGGGCGCTTTTGGGGTTGCTAGTTGGGTTGTCACATTGGCGGGATTGGTGTTTGGGGCTTTGCAAGCTTGGCTTGAGTAAGGGCTTGAGTACGAGCGAGGAGTAGTGAAGAAGGACTGGATATATACCCAATGCTGTCCTTGTGGTCATGATGCCAATAGCAACGTTGTTACACCACGCGTCCATTGCAAAGTTCGATTCTGGAAGTCAAGGCTATTGTCACATGCATTATTTGTTTGCGTCTTATGGGGAGTTGGTGCTTCGTAATACGCTAATCCGCTCAGTCGAGTATGACTTTGTCAACTCTGCAGCATGATCTGACGTAGAGCCATTCTGAACGTTGACTGTATTATCCTATCCCGGTGATGTATAGGGGGTGTTTAAAAACATCGTACTGTGATCATTGTGTATTTAGTGTTCGATACCATACTGCAAGAGCTATACGGAAGGTTAGATACTGCCTGACATTTCCCTTCAATACCCTACCTAGCCAAACGAGAATAGCCAGCAGTCCACACACTGCTCCCTAAGATCCCGTACGTGCGTTCCGGGCCCTCTTTCACCTCGATCCCATAACAGTCCCACGTGCAAAGTGCTCCTCCGCCCCAGCCCGCCCTATTGCAACCCACCACAAACTCCCGTCCCCCACCTTCCTAACCTTCGAAGGCGAACTCGTTTTCACTTCGGCCGCCGCACACACCTATCTATAAAACTTTTCTAACAGCCCACAAACTCTCAGGAAGGTAGCTCTAATTTGTGTTTTCTATATGATTGGCTAGTTAGTGTACCGTGTTGGGGCTCCGGCTCTGGCACCCCTTCCTTTTGCCGTTTTTGGCTGTATTGGTGAGTCTGGTGGTGAGTTCGAGTAGTGGTTGTGTGGCTGTGGGGGTGGGGGGGAGGGGGAAGGATGGGTTCTCTTTTGCTGCTGGGTTTGGGAGGCAAGGTCTGCGTCTTTCTGGTGTGCGCAACCACGCCGAGCAAGGTGTGGCAATCAGTGCGCTATTGCTACATCATATGTTTGATATTTATCAACGTTCTTGCGTCACCATAGTCGTTGTAGTTGTAGCCTCAGTCTTCTTTCATGTTGTTCAGTTGTTGTTCGCGTGCAATAGGCAGGAGCTGAAATAGATAGCCGCAAGCGTATCTTTGTGAATAGGTTCTATGTCCATGGAACATCTCAAGTATCTTCCTGGAACAACGCATCGCCGCCACGTTGACTCTATGGGCAGCATATAAATTTCTTCTCGAGTCCTTCTCCATCGCTATAATCTCCTCAGAACCTTCCTTCATCCTGAACACAGCATATCTAGTAGAGAAGACTACCCACAGCACTCAGCCTTTTCCAGTATCTTTTCAGAATCAGAACTCAGATACGTAGAACATGACACGAGAGAATCCCTCCATCGTACCGGTCCTCAGTGATACGGAATACTCGTGGTATTGTAGACCTTGTACGTAAAGTAGTGCTTCTGCAGATCCGATCAAGTAACAGCGAGGCAGGCAATTATTGGGTAAACGCAAATGAGCATGGACTTTATTGCCCGGATTGCGGTCGTCACAGGGACACGACATCATAATAACGATGAGCTCAACGGAGCTGGTAGAGACGACCGAGCAGTGAACTGATGGCGGATCTTGCAATGTCCTATAGTCGAATACGTAGCACATGAAAATGATTTTGAAAGTGAATTGAGCAAATTAAATTGTGCGGTGGTGAGAACACACGGCAACTACGCAAATGACAATAGCTTGTCAGAGTGAAAGACGAAACTCACTTAGCCAAAGTTTGCAGCGGATTTCGAAAGCTCGTCAAACCACCACCGCACACGCTCGCCCCTCATCGACAGTAACTTTCATATCTAAAGCCTTCACAATGTCGATTCCGCAAGCCCTCCTCGACCAAGTCCGCGCCGGCAGTAGGTGTGTCATTTGCGGTGGTGTGAACGGTTCCCCTGCAGATCAGGATGACCGTCGCTGCGCTGCCTGTGAGGCAATCACGAACGAGGATGTGGAATTCCTCATGGAAGCAGCAGAGAAGCTTCGCGAGATACTGGTGGAGTTCCTTCGGCGCGGCCGTAGGCGCATCCCTACGGATGACAGGCTGTCGGATTCGGAGAAGAAGAGGCTGGAGGCGTGCCTTTTGTTCCAGGAGAGATGTCGCCAGGCCGCGGTGTGGATGCCTGCTACGCTCGAGCAGATATTGCTAAAGGGTATGATTTGCAACCACAGTCTTCGACGTCCTAATTGTTTGGAAGCTAATGGCACATCGCAGCGGAGAATACAAACGTGGAGAAGATTGAGGAGATGGAGATAAAGACTCACTCGATGAGAAACGAGACTTGGGACCACGTTGTCCACGCCATTCACCTGAAAACTGGTGACAAATACGTCCTGGAATTGACAGGGGTTCAATTTGGCCCCGATTGGCCTCTCCTACAAAGTCATGAAGAATACTGCAAGAGGGCAGCAGAGATCAAGTCGCTCAATAAGTTGGGCACGAATCAGCAGCTCCGCCTGGACCTCTGGGACGACGACGAGGAGGAGCTGGAAGCAGCTCGATTTTGGGTGAAGAAAATAGCCCTGGAAGATAAACTCGAGTCCGTCCCTTGGGAGGTAGAAACCTCGTCCTCCTCTCCCCCTCCTCCACCTTCGAATCCGCGCGAGTTCAAGGAAGCAGTCGTTCGAGCCACAAGCTGGTATCAAGACAACTTCGACTGGGAAAACCTCCGCAAGTTTACTCCTCCCCAAACGGACCAAAGATGACAAGCGTATCCGAGAGATGCGTCGGGTCCTCCGCCAACTTTCCTTGCACGCCGCCACCCTTCACCACCCCTCCGAAAACAACCATGTACGCCCCTTCTCCACACTCTTGCATGTTCTTATAGCCCAGAGAGCCCACTGGCTGCACCCGCGCGGGATCTAATTCGACTTGGCCATCGTGCGCCCACGTATACTCGACCTTGCTACTGTTAAACATCAAAGCAAGTCTTAAGGCCTGTTCACAAATTCCCGCCAGCTTCTCTTTTGCGTCCTTTTGCACCACGTTCTTGTCCATGAGTCCAAGACGTGCATTTGGCATGAACGGATTCAGCTTTTTCCAGATGATGTTCTCCGCGAGGTCTTTCGCTTTGAGGCGCAGGTAGTGGCCGCTGTCGTCCCAGGATTGCGAGAGTAGACACGTGCGAATTCTCCAGTCGGCCATGTCTTGTTGCGATACTGAGGCAAAGTTAGCTGCCAAATTGAGCAAGGTACGATACCTGAAAAGACAAACCTTTGCTGTGATTGCTGACGTTTGAGTAGAATTGCACCAGGAAGTTGTCAGCCGTCTGGTCGAAGCCGAAGTAGATCTTCTCGTGGCTGAAGCAGTGCTTGTACAGGGCATTGGCTACGATGGCCATCACGTAGTAGTCCTTGGCTTCGTCGCTCAGCTTCGAGTAGATGTTGTCTTTGACAGTAGCGTTGCGATTCGTGCAGATCTGCTTGACGAGCTGCAGGATGCTGAAGCGGAGAGTCTCGAATCCCTTATACACCTTGTCATCGTCTAGTCCGGTTGGCGCAAGGCCCGCTTGCAGCAGGATACTCTCCAACTTCTTCGCCTTCTTTTCGGCTGTGCGGAGCTTCTGGTTCAGCAGCATCTTCTCGTTGTTGGCGTTCACAATCATCTCGTCCTGCGCTTCCTTCTCCGAGGCTGTTATCTGCACCTTCATCTCGAGATGCTCGATCCGAGCGATGTGGTCATTTTCGCGATCGCGGTCACGCCCCGTTATCGTCTTGTCGGTCGTTACACGCTTGATCTAACTAAATCAGCAACCGGCGAAGATTCCTGTCCGAGAGACGACTCACTGAAGAAGGCTGAGGCTGGGTTTCGAGGACGGACAGTACTTTGGCTTCGATTTCGCCGAGGAAGGGAGCAAGGTTGGCCGACAGCTCCTGCTTGATCACGTTGCTAACATTATCGCGGGTTATGCTCATGTGTCTGGTGAGGTCAGGGTCCGAATTTCGCTCGCCGTAGCTGCTTCTGCTCCGCGTGTGGAACAAGGGCCGGGCCCGCTCCCCGCTCCTGGCCGCAAACGAGGTGGGCTCCATTCTCCAGGTATCGTCGAACGGATGCCCGATCAAAGCGAAGATGTGATTCCGGCTCATGGGGGAGGAGTGACAGAGACGACAGGACAGCACTAGGAGCACTCGCGCGCGCGATGCTGGACACGGTCGAAACTGCGGGTTGCGGGCGCATATGTCGACAGCCTGAAGTCCCCGCCATTATAGCTCGTTATCGCAAAGATCAGCCGAGCCCCCGAATCGCCCCCATGGCTGAGTTTCCCTTGGGGATACGAGGGCGGAGCGGGCGCCACCTGATTGGAGTCTCCCGGACGGCTCCCGCACGTCCCAGCGGTACGCGCCACGGCCTAGACGGGCTCTACGTAGAGCCTCACACTCTACGTCCTGGTTCCGCGGCAGGCATCAATTTGGGGCCTCCACGCTTCTGCACCCAGCCTGCTCGCCCGCGGCGTAGGCTGAGCTTGATCGTGTTCATTCGGCAGTCTGGTCTGGATACGCCTCGCCGGCGCAAGAACTTATTGTGCCTCCAGCCTTTTCGCCCAACTTCGCCTCTTGCAGCGACCGCATTGCTAGCGGGCCTCAGCCTTGCGCCTTTTTGCTTCAGCTGTCGCTGTCCGCACGAATCACGACCGTGGCTAAAGCGTATGGTGGCCTCCCGCCTGCTCGGAGTGGATAGCGCGAGGTCGAACTGCTCCCACATGTTTCTGCCCCTCGTACCCCTCCACCTCTGACCGGTGGCCTGCCTAGAACTGCAGGCCCCTGCAGGGGCCGCTTTCCTGAGGAATTGATTGGGATCACACGGGACAAGGTAGCCTAGAGGGGGCTGTATTGGTGGAGGCGCTGGAGTCGTGCTCGGGATCTGTTGCTAATCATGGCTCTGCGCATTTCATATCAGCCTGATGCTCTCTCTTGCAACCATCGCAGACTGGTTCCGCGAAACCACTCTCTTCTCAACTCCAACTCATCGCTGAAGCTCTCGTGCCGTCATGGATCACAATCTCGATCAGAATACCAAAGACAGGCTCCTGGCAGCCTTGGGTAAGGTCAATTTGCAGGACGACGATGATTCCGATCGCATGGTGGTTGCGCTCGATTTCGGTACGACGTATAGCGGGTAGGCCTCCGTCGCATTCCCCTCCCGCCACGCGATGCTGATGATGCGCAAAGTGTCGCCTATGCCTTTTCTTCCAAGCCCGACGAAGTCCACTGTATAAAAGAGTGGCCCGGCAGCTCCAAGAGCGTCTCCAAATGTCCCACCGTCATCAAGTACACCAATCGCCACGAGTTCAAATGGGGCTACGAGCTCGATCGGACCTCGGAGGAGAAGATTGTGGGCATCAAGCTCCTCCTCGACCCGGATCAGAAGCGCCCGCTGTTCGACACTGCGGGGGCGGCCGCCACCAAGGCTGAGATCGCGAAGCTGGGCAAGCCGCCGGTCGACATTGCGAGCGACTACATCAGCGCCATCTACAACCATGCGCTGAGAGTGATTGCGGGCAAGGTCCCAAAGGCGTATCTGGACATGCTGGACAAGTACTTCGTGTTGAGTGTGCCGGCTGTGTGGTCGGACAAGGCCAAGGATACGACGCTTCGGGTATGCCGATCCGCGAACCCCGAATTAAGTGAATTACCCACTAACGACGTTCACGCAGGCCGCGCGAAATGCAGGGATGTCGCCAATTGAGTTGATCAAGGAGCCAGAAGCCGCCGCGCTGTATACTCTGAATTACCTGAAGAAGCAGGGTCTGGAGGTGCGGCGCAACAATCGCTCTACAACCCCAAAGAAATTCTGGACTGATGTTTATCTAGGTCGGAGATGCTATCACCATTTGCGATGCCGGAGGTGGTACCGTTGATCTTGTTTCCTACGAAATCGTCAGTCTGAACCCTCTGGAGCTGAAGGAACTCTGCCCGCCCACCGGTGGTATCGCCGGTTCCATGATGATCAACAAGCGCTTCGAGAACTGGGTCAAGGACATGGTGGGCGAGCGTGCATTCTTTGACCTCAAGGAGCACGATGCCTACCGCCGCGCGATGAAGGACTTCGACGAGAACATCAAGCCCGGATTCCGCGGTAAAGACGACGATGTCTCATACGTGAACTTCCCGATGGCGAACATCAAGGACAACAAAGCGCGCGGCATCACAGGCAACACGCTGCCCCTATCAGCGTAAGATCAACATTCCCCTTTTGCAACTTGCTTGCGACTTGATTGACTAACTCATCGAAGGGACGATATGCACGAGATTTGCCAGCCCGTGTTCGAGGAGATCGACAAGCTCGTGAAGCACCAAGTCAACGAGGTCCGCCTGAAGCGCATGGACGAGGGCCATCCAAAGGGTGCAGCAATCAAGGCCATATTCCTCGTTGGTGGTTTCGGAGAGAGCGCGTTCTTGAAGGCAAGCCTGGACGCCACGCACAAGAACATCCAGATTATCCAGCCAAACGGAGCGTACGTTCACACCCACCACAGCTGTCTTACTCAGATGCTAACGACCATACAGCTGGGAAGCCATCGTCAAAGGTGCAGCCCTCAGCAAGCTCCCAGAGCAAGTGACCGTCGTGTCCAGCGTAGCCGAACGCCATTACGGTGTCATGTCGCGCTCAGTGTACCGCGAGGACCAGGACGCGGGACGACAGAAGCACTACGACAGCCACGAGGGCGTGTACCGCGTGGATAGGATGACCTGGTTCATCAACAAGGTGAGCTTTTCGCGGAATCCATACTTCGCCTGATTCAAGCCCAAAAGCTAACAGATGCACCCAGCACGACGACATGCAACGTGACCGTGCCATCGCCTTCCCCTTCTACCGAACCTTCGACATCAACATGGATGCCGATGACTACGTTATCCACGAGGATCTGCACATGTGCAGCACAGATGACTCGCCTGTGTATCCTATCAGCTGTACGTCTCCACCGACCCACCTCACTCTCCCTTTCTCTTCTTGGAAATCTCAACTAACCCACGCGCAGCCGTATCGCTCAACTGCAAGCTGCGCGTCGACCTGCGCTCGGTCCCACGCGACCAATTCAAGACCGTCACCGGCGTGTCGGGCACCCACTACAAGCTCAACTACAAACTGCTCGTCAAGATTGAGGGCGCGAGAATGGCCTTTGCGTTCGAGTGTGCGGGCAAGGAGTACGCGAGTGTGGAGGCGATGTTCGAGCGGTGAATTGAAGATCGGGGTGCACAGGGAGATGACGTGTCGGGGACGAAGAGTGTGGGGGAAAAGGCAGAAATGGAGAAGGGAAATGGCAAGGGTATAGGTAGAACGAAGAGGGGAAAAGGGAGGGCCGAGAGGGAGAGGACGTGGGAGAGGTTGATGAGGACGTTCCATCTTTGACGAGGGTTATGTTGCTATGATATCCGCCGCATTTAGCAAATTCAGGGTTATGTTTTTCTTCGTGGCCATTCCCATCACTGTGCTTTTGCAGACAGCGATGGAAGCAAAGTGAGGTGCCTTGGGCTTCATGTTAGGTACATTCTCATTCGCTCCTGCCGCAGCATGGGGCTTTGCAGCACGTGGTTCTCGCTTATGTCCAAGCTCGATCGTAAAGGCAACCACCCTCGGAGTCCAGTCTTCTCACTTCTTCCCTCTCTCGCATCAACATATTAACTGTACCTCTTTGACATAGATACCGTTGACTCGTCGTTCGGTCCATCCGCCAATCCACGTTATGGATTTTTCCGTTATATCCGCTCCACTGAGTGCCAATGGTCAAGAAGTACCTCCTGTTTGTAGATTCTGCAAGGATCTTTTTGCGGAAGGCTCTACTGATGCCGTGTTTCGTTCATCGAAAAAGAAGGAGTTTTTAAGAAGCCAAGAGAAAGACGTTGTCGCACGAACAGACCGATCACCAACACCACGCGCAATTGGGCTTCTCGTTGGCAGAAATGGAGAACATGTAGAAGTTGCGTGCCGTTCCTGTGAGCCCGTACTATACTGTATACATGAGTTTCACCGCAAACCCATGAAAACTTCCTTTGGTAGACTGTTCTTCTTCGTCTCTGCAGAACGCGTCCCGCACCAATCTTCGAGCTCGTCGATCCCAGCCATACGGTGGCAAAGCCTGTTGTGCTTCCCATTATCTACTCGCTGTGAGTTCACTCTCCTTTGATCCTCTCAAAGTCAGTGTTTGGCCATCGAGCACAACGCAGCTTACATCCTACTCAATACATAGATGAGGATCGCTTCATTTTAACGTGAGGCCCTGCTGATCGATAGCCTACGGCAACTCCTTGGAGGGAAATACTTGTATGCGAACTGATGCCGCCTAGATCCATCACGATCGGAAGCTCAATCACACAAATCGAGGCCTGGCTCTCTAAATGCGACATGCATGGCTGTTCAAAGAAAACTCCCGTGCAACTTCCTACCCGGCTTATAGATATGGGTAATGCTAATATGGAGCCTCGCCTACAGACGATAAAGAACGGAGAACTTGGAACTTATACCGCTCTGAGTCATTGTTGGGGGGATCCAGCTATATCTACGAAGCGCCTCATCAGCACTCGTGATAACGTAGCTATCCACCATCACTCAATACCGCTAGATACGTTTCCGAATACCTTTCGAGATGCCATTATGGTCACACGTGGTCTTGGCTTAAGATATGTCTGGATAGACTCTCTATGTATCATCCAAGATGATACTGCTGACTGGGAGAATGAGGCGGGAAAAATGACCTCGGTATATTCCAATGCTTACATTACTTTAGCCGCTGCTTGGGGATCACATTCTGACTGCGGCCTAATACCACGAGGAGAGCGACATCCACTATTAAAGAGTATCAAAGCTAGTGACAAGGAGGGCAACTTGCATGAGATTTACCTTCCCTTGTCTCGTCCGCGTTCGACACATCCCGCATCGACCGAGAACAACATAGTAGCAGAACCAAAAGTTAGTGGAAGCGCGTCGAAGTCACCCTATGAAAATGGCCTGTACTCATTCTGTTACTCCAACGAAAATACAAGCATGTTAGAGACGCGGGCATGGACACTACAAGAGCGGGTCCTTTCTCAACGTGTCGTACATTTTGGCTACGCGGAGCTGGAATGGGAATGCAGATATCACATACAACCTATCTGCCACTGCGGTGAACTCTCGCGAAGAGATACTCTGCTGAAGTACCGCCAGCTGATACGAGACGGCCGAAATTTCCCAGCAGGGTGGCAGAACATCGTCTCTGAGTATACCCGCCGCCAAATGACCTATTCGAAAGATCGCCTCCCAGCGCTAGATGGTCTGACTAAGGCGTACACTCCCCATGACAAGCTTATTCGCCGAACTTTCGATTCTGGAAGCTATATTGCTGGCATGTGGTTTTCCTACATTCCACAGCTTCTGCCGTGGTATACGGTCGAGACCCCAAATACACATGTGCCGGTAACACACGACCGTATGCCTCAGAGCTATGCACCAAGTTGGTCTTGGGCTTCTGTTCTGGCTCCTGTTCAATTCGCCAACCGTGACAAAGATTTGACGGTACCGTCGTGGACAGATTTCCGGGTCGAGCTCCTACGGACTCCAACGTACCAACTTCCTGCCTTGGTGCTGCTAGCATCCGTTATGCCCATTCGCATCGCAAATGGCCAGGATGCTCAACCAATACATGGCCTACCCTTCGAGGACACTTCAGGTTTCGTGTGGCTCGATGCTGGACAGGGGAGCAAGGAGTCGCAGGACCCTAACTTCGATTTCTTTGCCTTATTCATGGATAAGGGTGACGTCTTTGGACGGGGGAACAATGGGAATTTGATCTTGCGAAAACAAAGGAACGAGGAAGATGAGATATACTCAAGGATCGGATACGCGAGCAGGTTGGTGTGTGTCAGTGGGGACACTAGGAGTCGTTCGGATATAGAGGATAAGATAATTAAGATCATCTAAGCAAGGACCTGTTCACTAATGGAGGGCTAGACGGTTGCATTGCAGTGTGATATGTTGCATATCCTCAAGTAGTCAATATGCTTATTTCTACATCGCTTGATACTCCAGCTTCGCCGAAGATCGCCCTGCTCATGGGAGATCAATTGACGTTGTTCGTTGAAACTTGGTCAAAACAGCGCCTTCAAGAACTAGGTATCTCAGGCCTACACTCTTAAGCAAGTAGATGGAGTGTTGGAATAACCATCGGAGAAAGGGGCGAATACCTCATCTGCGAGACCCTGCGAGACAGCCAATCTCTTTATTAGCCGTGTGCCTCACCAGATAACATGATGCCCGGCCTCTCTACAATGTAATTGCACCTCCTCCGTGCCACTGACTTTCACCACAGGACATGTCAACAGCGCAATTCCTTCCCAACGCGTCCCTCCATTTGCGTCATTGGTGTCATACGATGTGTATGGCCATTCACTCCAAGCTCATAGAGTCGGTGACTCGAGCGCCCAGTCGGTAGAACGTTCTGAACGCGTGACTTGTCAAGGTGAAATGCGATGGCGGCGAGATTGCCCACAAAGCAAATTTGCCTATCTGGTGTGGGTGAAAAAGGGAGGTGTTTCAAGCTGCAGGACCTGTTCAGCAACACTTTCAAACACCCACACCATTGCCCTTCGACACGTCGGATTCTTCTGTATCCTCTCACATTACCTCTCCTTTCTTCACCATGGCAGTTCCAAAGCATCTCATCGAAAAAGCCCTCGCAGGGAGTTACTGCACCATCGGCGGTTGCATGATCGATACAAACGCGGACAATGAAGACCGCCGTTGCGATGTTCATCGGAGGGGCAAAGATGCCTTCGAGACCCAACCGATGCACAAGGCCGAGGAAATCCGATTCCTCTTTATGAATTTCTGTGATCGCTCGTACGTGCCGCACATAGAAAGTGCAAAGCAGAAGCGCCTGCGGCAGTGCTTGTGTCTCGGGACGCAGTGCATCAAGAGTCAAGCATTTTTGGCAACTGAGCTTGAGACTCGCCTCCAAACCAGTAAGTAGCTTGCTCGTGGCATTTTGAATGCAGCATACTAATTGCAATTGAAGTTCCAACGACCGAGGTCAAAGTCACCAAGGTCGACGAGATTGAGATCGAGACATACATTCTGGAGGATGGCCAGTTTTGGCAACACTGTCTGTTCGGCATTGAAACGGATGATGGCCGCAAGTGGGCGTTCGACGTGACTGGCATCCAATTCGGGCCCGATTGGCCATTGCTTCAGCCATTCGAGGTTTACGGGAAGGAACGGATCGCCAGGCTGAAGCATGCTAGAAAGCTGCACAGCAGACATGAAGAATGTTACAAGACAGATCTGACAGAGGAGGAACATTCCTCTACCCTCGCTCGATTCGCCACGGATCTGTCGAGCAAACTTCGTGCCATTCCGCCCGTGAACGACGATCCCGGACGACCTCGCAAGGCAAATCATCGGACGGAGCCAGACCCGCGAAGACTTCGACGAGGCACCCGTTTGATGCACAATCCTTTGCCTGCACCGCTCTCCGTTCGGCCTGGAAGTCGAGCCAAGTTGGTGTTGCAGCCCCCTCCGTCCTCCATCACGAGCACCAGAACTAGATCGGATGCTCAAGCTCCTGAAGTCGAAGGGTTCACTGAATTCTTCCACCATGACCGCAACCTGAACTACTAGTGAGTCGTCACACCGCCGTCATCAAGAAAGAAAATCTACTGACTCGATATGCTACCAGATAGGGGCTGTCACGGACAATGAGCTCGCCGCTTTGAAGGAGTCTCACACCTTGATATACATCATAAGACTTCATGACGAGCCCGCTGAGAGTACGGAATTCCAGTGTGGCACCATAGCCGGCCCATCCCCTTTCGACTCGATGAAGACTAGGTGCTAGCGCCCTGGAGATGCAGACGAGAATGATCAGTGAGCGATGAGTAAGCAGGGCAGGTGCTCGGACCGGCAAGCATCGGCGCTTGGCAGGTGCACGGGCTTCGGACCGACGATTATCCGAGTTAAGCGAGGCCACCGAATTTCAGTATCACGAAACCTTCAATTCCGCACCCACGGCACGACAGTCAACACCACGTCTTTCCTTCTCCCTCGAACTCCCCATACAATACCGCAAACATGGGCGGCGTCACAGTCAAGGATGTCGATGTAAGCGCCACGCTTCTCCAGGACCGCTATCGCAGAGCGCACGACTGACCCTCTCACCCCGCAGGCGCAAAAGTTCATCGTGGCCTACTCCCAGTTCCTGAAGAGGCAGGGAAAGCTCCCAATGTACGTACCTTCCCACCCTTTGCCTCAATCGCAATGCTAACGATTCGCAGTCCAGGTTCGTGAGGTCCCGCGGGTGACCGCAAGCCTGAATCCCGTAACTGGGGGATAACTGCACGTTCAGCTTGCTGACCGACTTATCTACAGGCTGGGTTGATACTGTCAAGACATCGCGTGAGTAGCCGCTCATCCCGATCGTTGCATGGCGTGTCTAATTCCAGCGTGTAGACTCCAAGGAACTCCCGCCCCAGGACATTGACTGGTTCTACGTCCGCGCCGCCGCCGTCGCGCGCCATGTCTACATGCGCAAGACTGTTGGTGTTGGCCGTCTGCGAAAGGCCCACGGGTATGAAAACTTCTGTCCCAAGCCTGACGATGGCGTTATTGACATTGCATGACAGCTCCACCAAGAACCGCGGCTCCCGCCCCTCTCACCACGTCGATGCCTCCGGCTCCGTTGATCGCAAGGTTCTGCAGGCGCTCGAGAAGATTGGCGTCGTCGAGCAGGACGAGGACAAGGGTGGACGACGCATCACACAGTCTGGCCAGCGTGATCTGGACCGAATCGCCCAGACTACGCTCGAGCAGGAAGAGGAGGAAGATGATGACGAGTAGACGTTGGGCTTGATTCGATACAAGGGCGGCTTTGCATGGATGGGGTGCTTCATCTCGGGAACAGGGTCTACGGCGTTCATCATGCACGCTGGGCATAGCCTAGGATACCAAAAATGACATGGGCTTGGCCTGAAAGCATGTTCTTGTTCTCCGAGATGCAGGCCTAACGTGATGCAACTTGAATCACCTGGAACGTGCTGACTTTCCGTTGATAGTCTTCGTAGTGACCTACTCCTTACCATGCTCTCCATATTCCCTCAACCACCTCGGCCTGATACTGCCAGTCCACGACTCACAGCTCTCACTCCACCGTATCCCAATCTCAGCCATCTCGAAGTGTGTCACATATTCGACATGTGTTGGACATGAGATGAGCTCATTACTTGCGACGACACGTCCTTCACCAGGCACACCAATCATACGAGGTCCTGTTACCGCCACAAACCACCTCAGTCCACTCCCCGTCATCGGATACCCAAACCCCACGAACGTGCTCGACGAAGCTTCCTGACGACAGGAGAGCTGGCTCCAGAGCATCTCGATACGCTGCACCAAACCTGACCTCTCTCCCTCGGACTTCACCAGTATGTAATGCAAACATTCAAACATCGTATTCGAATACCAATCTATACAGACGCCATACACCATACCCATACCATCTACACAAACTCCAAATACCCGATACCCCCATCACCTTCCCTCCATCTTCTCTCTGCACCCGTCTCTCCACCTCTTCGTGTCCCTCCACCTCAGAACAGATCCGTCATAGCCCCATGACTCGCATCACCCACCAACGCCGCATACTTCGCCAACACGCCCCTCGTCACCGTCCGACTCGGCGGCGTCCACTCCTCCAACCGCCTCTGCACCTCCTCCTGGCTAACATCCATGTCAATGCGATTCCGCTCCGCATCAATCGTAATCGTATCTCCATTCCTGACCACGGCCACCGGGCCTCCAACCGCCGCCTCAGGACAGATGTGTCCCACGATGAACCCATGACTCGCCCCGCTATACCGGCCATCCGTAATGAGCGCGACGTTCGTCAATTTGGCGCCCATGAGCGCCGCAGAGGCCTTGAGTTGTTCCGGCATGCCCGGGCCGCCCTTAGGTCCCTCGTACCGCACTACGAGCACCAGATTCTCACCACGCGGTATCCGGCCCTCGTTCAGCGCCGCATCGAGCTGATGCTCCTTATCGAACACGATCGCCTTGCCCGTAAACGTGAGGCCCTCTTTGCCCGTGATCTTAGCGACCGCGCCATCTGGCGCCAGATTTCCCCTTAGAATCTCGATATGGCCCGTCTTCTTTATTGGGTTGTTGAGCGGGCGGATGATCGTCTGGTCCTGCGGCAGACTCGGAAAACCCTCAATATTCTCTGCTAGTGTTTTTCCTGTGACGGTCGGTATATCGCCGTTTAGTAGGCCTGCAGCGACGAGGAATTTCATCACGGATGGCATGCCCCCGATGTCGAAGAGGTCGGCGACTAGGTACTTGCCCGAGGGAGCCAGGTCCGCTAGGAATGGAATTTTGTCGGACACGCGCTGGAAGTCGTCGAGGCTGAGAGGGACGCCCGCAGTACCCGCCATTGCTAGCATGTGCAGGACCGCGTTTGTGGATCCGCCGAGCGCCATCATGATGACGAGCGCGTTTTCGAAGGATGCTTTGGTGAGCAGTTTGCGTGGCGTGATGTCGCGCTCCATGCAGACGCGGATGGCCGAGGCGGCGCGCGCACATTCGCGCATTTTGGTGGGGGATTCGGCGGGGGTCGTGGAGGAGTTTGGGAGGGAGAGGCCCATTGCTTGAGATTGTCAGTGCATGGACGCGGGCAATTGAGAGTTGAACTATGAGCATAAAGCACAGGGAAGTTGTATAAGGGTGAAATCAGATACCTTCAATAGACGTGCTCATCGTGTTCGCGGTGTACATGCCACCACATGCGCCAGCTCCGGGACAAGCTTTCCGCTCGATATCCTCCATAATCTGGTCTGGTGTGAACTCGCCCTCTTTCTGGCTCTGCAGCGTCTTGTAGATGTACGCTCCGTGCGACTCGTAACACGTGCTGATATTGATCGGTTTACGGAGCGTGTCACTGTAGCCTGGTTTGATGGACCCACCGTACACCATGATCGATGGTCGATTGTGTCGAGCAAAAGCCATAATAACGCCAGGCATGTTCTTATCGCAACCGGGAATGGCGATACAAGCGTCGTGGTGTTGGGCGCATGTTACGGTTTCGATGCTGTCGGCGATAATCTCGCGGGTCTGGAGGGAGAAGCGCATTCCTACATACATCAGCGCCTCCTCTCTGGCATGGTCGGACACGGAGATGTAAGCAGACCTTCGCCGCCCATGGTAATACCTATGAATAACGTAATACATGGTCATTGACATTCTTTGATGTAAGGACAAGTGTAGCCGGCTCTTAGACCTATCTTATGAAATGCGACATGGGTACCATTTCAAGAAAATAGGCCTCAAGCACCTTCTAGTGGGGTATACTTACCATCAGAGACCCCAATAGTGTTGTACTGCCAAGCCAGCATGCCATCTTTCTGTACGTTGGCCTTGATCTCTTTGCCCAGGTCGAGCACTGCATATTGAGTCAGTGGATCGTTCCAATGGACCCTTGGAGGCTCTGCGGGAGCTCGTGTTGTCGGTAACGAATGAAACCGATGTTTGCTATCTGACAGCGGAACTTACAATGCATACTGCGTCGTTATCAGCACTGTGGTATTTGTGACGTGTATAATTGAGTCATATCCAGGAACTTCCCACTAACACTGTAGGCCTCCGTTCAGAGGGCGCTATGCAGCATGGCGGAAGCTAGGAAGGCGTCTTTGCTATTGACTGGACCGGTGACCATATGCCTCAATGAACACGCGCCTTGTTGCGGCTAGTACTCACTTGCATGGGTTGCCCTCCCACCAAACGCTGGCAATTCCAACGTGAGGGCTGGTCTTCATGGTCTGCTTGTCTGGGACTCCCGCGGCATAAAGCATTGCCTGAGGAGACTGTCAATATCCTGTCTGTCTGATCTTGGGCTATTGAGCGCACCTGAGCTCCTGGGAAGTCATGTCCGTTGGTGAGCGTAGATGAGAACTTGTTCAACGCCAGCTTTCCATCCCTCTTTGTGCCATCTGGGAGATGACGGAAGGTGAGGTAGCGGGGCTCCTCTGGCTTGCGTTGTTTCTCGAGGTTCTTCGGATCCATTGTGGTGATTGAAGCCGACCAGTGCTTAGGGTGTAAGTGCAAGAAAGTAAAAGGTGTCACGGAGAGCGAAGGAGGGAGAGATATTGACTCGAGAAACGTGACTATTGCAAAGACGAGGGATTTTGTGATTGGCGTTGTACAGTCCTCTGATAAATCCTGCGTGGATTATTGACTGGATCACGAGTTGACGTTATGTATCCTAGCAAGCGACACCGGCGGTATGGAAAGGATCTGTGGGCTCAATTGATACCTGGTAGAAGCATGTAGAGAAGATCAAGTGGCTGCAAGGTGGGGTACATTATACCATAGTACATAATTAGTGACGTTTTCTCTCGACCTCGGTGTCAGTTAGTGGATTGAGGGGTGCAAGTCCCGCAACGCTGATGTTCCCTACGTAGGTAGCGAGCGCGAGCTACGTATCTTAGTGGTAGATAGCTGAGGGTGGGGAGCCAATGTCAGACGAATTATTGCAGGGCGAAGCAGAACCATTGGAGCCAGCGGAGCACAAGCTTTCGCTGGCGCTGCGACGAATACTCGCGTGCACGGAGAAAAATTCTGGAAGCTATCGCGGGCAGGTGCCGGACCGGGTTCGGCGAGAAACCCGGACACCATGCAATAGCGCCAACGGCGGACAGGGTACATTGGTGTCTACTGCATGCACGCATGTTTGAAAGCGGTTTGGCGGGACCAGTTGATGCCCAAGAAGTTCGCGAGAAATCTTTTTTGTTTCGCATTCCCGTTAGACGCTGATCAAGATTAGCAGTACGTCATGGTGCTTTGGAGGCAGCGCTTGAGCGACGAAGGCGCCTCAGAGATTGCGCATTGGCATCAACGCCAGCGTGGCTAGCCTGTCGGAACTTGGTCGACGTGCTGGGAGTACCATTGAACCCTGGATAAGTCGACGATGCGAACTGCTAGTTATCTTTGATAGCTCCTAATCTTTCTGAAATCCTGCAAGCAGCCACCAGACGGATGAATCTTGTGTGTTGCCCCGCGTGAGCCCGCGGCCGCTGCTTGTACTACTGTCCACTCTCTGGACACTTTGCCCAGAGCTGATAGGGGCTCGGTACGACTGAAGGCCTTGGATACCGAATTGAGAGCCTCCTGACCCGGTGTCGCATATCGTATTGGGGAGCTACTGCATGGTCAACGAAGCCTCCTCCGCGAGCTCGAAGGGTAGGGCTATGGATTTGGCAGTGAACAGAAGGGCTCAGGGCCTGGAGTAGGTGCAAGGCGAGCATGAGGAAGGAACCCAAAAAGACTCAGTTGGCATTCGGGGTAGTCTTCGAGGAGGACAGTAGGCGTATCGCGTCGTAAAGCTTCTGCAAAGTTTACTATGTTTCTCAGTCAGTAAGAGACGATTTCCTGGACCCGAAGAGGGAAATTGCAAGAGCCCGTCGCGTCTCTAGCGACAGTGAGCTGAAGAGCAGCAGGGCCATAGTCGGTGCTGTCCCAATGATGGACGCCAGTAGGGAGGGGCTGGGTTTTGGTGAGAACACTGATAGAGAGCACAATGAAAAGGCTGGTTTAAGCTTTGCTTCATTTTCAGAACCGTGGCTACAAAAGCTACCAAGTGTATGGCAACGTCGGAGGAAGGGGCTCGCGATATTGCCAAGCGTCATACGCGGTAGGGCTGGCCAGGGCGCGCCTCCCGTCAAGGCCCAGGGCACCCGACCGCAAGGCTTGCACCAGCTGACATCATCTGCGCCCATTTCCACGACACTACGGTACCCCCAGTCTTCGGCCAGCCTGTCGTTTTTTGACATCTCGCCTTTCCGGCTCCTTTGTCTATTCTTACACGTAGCATCTCCTCCCAGGTAACAATCCAAACACAAACACTGCTGCTGCGGTCGTCCTTCTTGTCCTCCTGTTTGCTCTATTCGCGCACAAAATGAAGCGACCGTTACTAAAGCCCGTCCCAGTCGTCGTTACAAGGTCGCATATTAGGCAGTTCGGCAGGCGTCAAAGCATTCGCTGCATCCCACAACGTGCGCGGTGCGCGCCGTGAGAGCCGTCACAGGAACCGACTCTTCCTTACCAAACGCGCCGGCACGGTTCGCTGTTGTAGTCGCCATTGGTCCGCCACCATCGCTAGAAGGCGTCTGTCGGAATCCCACTCCCCACGCCCGTTGAGTATAGATTCAGCTCGCCAGCACGCCAGCAGCGATGGAGCCTCATTCGCACGGTCATCATGGCACGTTGCAGTTTCCACAGGCCGTCGTCCTGGCGCTGAAGGACAGCTTCGTCAGTGCTTCCGAGAAAGCAGTGACACCGACCTACACCGACGTTTCGCCCTCCTTGCTCTCTGGACGTATAAAGTCCTCCCTGCGCCGACTGCTGGTTCGCCTCATTCCGTTCGCCCACCGCGGAGACTCAAGCTTTGGCACGTACGTTGTCGTGGGCATGGTGCATCTGACAGCAATCTGTGGACTTGGTACTGTGCTCTGGAAATGGGGCAAACCAAAGTCAAAGACGGCCCCTGGGCAGGCTGATGACAGTGCGTCTATATATTCCAGCGATGGTAAGTAGGATGGTGGATAATCCGATATGCATGCTTCTCCGATCACGTGAGCTCCGGCTCTTCCAAGCGTTGCACGAAGAAGCTAGTTTTGATTAAGGACATCCGACACCCCAGAGTGGCCGTCTATCGGAGGGCTTCATTGGGCTGTTTCCCTTCGTGAGCCCCCTCACACCGCATGCAACATGGTCGACGCTTGGTGTAGGATGTTCCTCAATTGATACTAGCTACTTCGCAACGGGATACCTTTCCGGTCCAACAATCTGGGCACTGCGCTAACTGAAGTCAGATGCCGCCAACTCCGATCCTGGACTCTTGAAGAGGTTCTCGACGATCCAATCGTACAATGTACCATCGACAGGCTTCGTCTATCCAAAGATTCGCACCTTCTATCGTCCGCACAATCAACAAGACAAGCTACCCCAGACGCCCTGCCCCATCCCGCTTCTGGTCTTCATCCATGGCCTTGGCGGATCTGTGGCCCAATTTCATCCGGTCCTCACAAGCTTGGTGCACCTTGCTCCGACCCTGGCCATCGATCTTCCTGGTTGCGGCCTGTCCTCATTCAGTCCCAAGTCTGGCAAAGCATATAACCCTAGCGCTCTTGTGCATCTTCTCGCCGTTGCCATTGAAGCCCATCGTGATCATGAGGCAGAGCAGGGTGTCGTTTTGATTGGCCACAGTATGGGCTGTTCCTTGGCCGCGCTTCTTGCGTCCTCTACCTCGCCTCATGCAGAACTCTTATCACGACATGTCCAAGGTCTGATCGCAATCTGCCCTCAGGCTCAACCACCTCAAGGTGAAGCAGCTAAAGCATTGAGGATTGCCACCCTTGTTCCTAGTCCTGTATTTGACCTGTATCGCTTCATGGACAAAGTAGGGGGCGTGAACAGCAAGAGCGTCGTCCGCATGGTGGGTCAAAATGCCGATGATGAGACCAAGAAGCTCCAGCTTCGGTTCAACCAACAGAGTCGGACACCAGTCTGGCAACGTATGGCGCGAGGTCTTCTGGCAGATCATGATGGCCATAGTGACTTCCCAGGGCAGGAGACATGGGCGGGGCTGGATATTCCGGTCTTCCTTCTAGCTGGAGAGGCCGATACCATAACGCCGGCTCACAATGTTAAGACCATTATCAAGTTCCTCGGCCGAGATGTTGACGCGGTCGCCGCACCAAGCGAGGAGGCCAGTCTACCCGTCGCGGCAGCTCCTGTCGATCCCGCCGCCATTGACACCGCTTTGGCTGAGCGTAAACACCAAGACTCCGGCATCGACGCAAGTGATCTTCCACGAGCAGACAAGGAGGCAGAGGACGCCGTTAATTCACTCCTGTCATCAACTGGTGAAGCTAGTACCAGTCCTGACGAAGGCTCCATCACAGGCGAGAGTGCAACGATTGCAGATACAGCAGCGTCCAGCGCCGCGCCTTCCCAAGACGTAGGCACGCCGTCTCCACATCCTCGTCACTTCCTAGTCAAGACGACCATCTTCCCCAAGCCAGCTGCCCACTCGCTCCTGTTCGCCCCGTCCACGTCTCGCATTCTTTCGGGACTGATCGGCACCTTCCTCCCCGAACACGTCGATCCGCGCCTCTCCCCGGGCTGGCAGCTCCAGTACCTGGCGACCGAGGGCAAGTGGGAAGTCAAAAATCTCGAGAAGTGGCGCTCTTGTCTGGCCGTCTCGCCGCCCCTCGCCGGCGTCTTCCGCCCCATGAAAACGCTTCGAGAAGTCGACGAAGTCCACTCGCCCAAGGCCTTCGTCCAGCAGTACTCCGGTCAGATCAGGGCCGTCATCGACATCAGCCATGACCAGCCGGTGTACGACCCCGAAGGTCTGAAGGTTGGAGGGATCAAGTACTACAAGTTCCCGACCGTATCGAAGTTGCCGCCCTCCACCGAGGAGGCTAGGGATTTCATCGCCCTGGTCGACAAGGTAGAGCAGGATCGCGATTTAGATGACACCCGCCTGGTGGGCGTTCATTGCCACTACGGTTACAATCGCACCGGCTTCTTCCTGGTCTGTTACCTCATCGAGCGGATGGGGTATACGGTGAAGGATGCCATCGAGGCGTTCAAGGCATCGCGACCTCCGGGAATCAAGCATGCGCACTTCGTCGACGCGCTGTACGTCAAGTATGGCACAGAGGAGGGTTTGAAGAAGCTTTCGATTTAGTGAAGGGGGAGCTGGCTGCTCGGCAGTGGAGTGAGGATGGGTCGAGGGGAGGAGGAGAGGAGGGTAGGTGCTGAGGGCGACTGTCCTTGTGCACCGACCACAGCAATCGCTTCTTGCAGACTTTTATGCCTTCACGATCAGTTTCGTGTTGCATTATTATTGTAAAGCGTCCTTCATTTTGTGTAGTATTACTTAGCGCCGCGTTCTGGCGCACTTGTGGGCTCTGGAGGGCATGGACATTGGATAAACTACTACGCTCTACGACTATCTTATCTCGCGGGCTCTATGGGCTCTGATCATATCTTTGCATACATGCACTGTGAAATCTTCGATACTCTACCATCTCATCGGTGATTCTTGCAGAGGTAGATTGACGACTGGAATCGAGAAAGATGGCTTAAGCATGCGATGAACTCAATCAGTGAGCTGGTGTATGCCCCCAAAGGCGATTCTGAATGCCTCAGATGATCCAAGCAGACCTCCACCCTGACCCTTTGATAGAGATTAAGTGAAGCAAGCGATGGAGCAGAGATGTGTGAAGCAGAAACCGGAGATTCAGCATGTCTGTCGCCGCGGACCTGCTCCTTCCCCTTCAATTCACCCCGTTAACCGCCCGAGCGCCATTGCCCTAACCTAAAAGCAGTCTAGCCTTCCAAGCTCACGTACTGAGGTGCAAAAAAGAAGCCAGCACCACCATATCCAGACAATCATTCCACAGAACAGAATCGAACTCGTGCCAATCTATCTGCCTACCTACCCTACCAACCCAAGTAGCATTCACGAGTCCAAAATAGGCAATGGAAACAGCAAAAGAAACTCCGCCCCCCCCGAAACGGAGAAGAAATCCCGGGTTTTATCCCATTGGGTTTTACTTTTGGAAGATTTGGCCGTTACGCAATTCATATAGAGAGGCGGGCGGGGTGGTGAGTGTTTAGCTAAGGTGACCAGGCTAGGAAGGAGCGCAAGGGCTGGGGAGATTGCGAAGTGGCGTGGAGTGAAAGACACTCGGCTTTGCTGCCGAGGTATTCTGGTGTGAAACGAGAGTTGGTGTGTTTCGTGGACTTGGGATAATGGGGCGTAGGCGTAGGTCGATGGACGGGCGTATATAAGCTTGCAGGTACGATTCTTGAAGCTCCTCTTTCCTTACTTCTTCTCTGTTCCTGATCCTTGATAGGGTTTCAAAATGAACGACTTTATGCCCTCATGTGCGGTATCCTGAATTCGGCCTGAGCAATTGTGCATGTTGCGACAACTTTTTTGGGCAATTTGCGAAAAGCCAATACAGCATGCATTCTGCCCCAAAAGCGCTCATGAATTGCTGCGAACAAAACTCCTACTAGGATGTGGACAATTACAAAGATAAAGCTCGGTGCATGCTGCCGGTGCGAAATCCCGCTCGAAACACAATTGCACAACAGGAAGGTGGTTTTTTCCATGTCTTTGCAAAGACTTGTCGTTCTGTCTATGTGGAAACGGCTATATGAATTCAAGCTCTGTCTAGTCTTTCAGCCATCTGTTTCAGCAGGTCACTGAACGTCTGCCAGATTCTCACATCACTCGCACCATGTGTCTTCCTCAAATATCGCATACAACGAGCTCATGGTGGTTTGACAGGCCGTTTCTTACGTTGTTTCATTGCTGTACTGCAAGTAACAATTTTGGTTTGAAAAGTACTCCATGCTTTGATAGGCTCAAAGTGGCTGTTCTGATGGATGGAGCCATGCTAGAAAACTCAGGTCGACTCAAAAGAATGAAGCAGTACAAAGGATGTTCTTCTCGTTCAGGGCATTGGAATTGCAAAACTTTTGCGATATGGTTTGAATGGAGAATCCCGCGGTGCGGCTCAAAATTATTTACAACAATTCTCAAAATCGCAACGTCGACATTCCCGAATCTATGTCTTTTCGTTGGCAGAGACCAAAAATGGTTGCCGAATGACCTGACGAGCGTGCTGGATCTTTTTCAAAGGCGTCTCAATAATCAACAGTGCGAGAATGGGATAACTCGACTTCTCGTCAAGAACGGAATTTCATGTATCCCCTGCTCATGAGGCTCGCAGATGAGAGTTCAGAACTTGATCAGCATAATGGCATGTGCGTTATTCCAAATTCTCAATCGAAAAAGCGTAGAAGGCTGAAGACATGTCCCTCCTGGCTTTAGAAGAATTGTATCCCGGAAATGCGAATGGTGCACGAGATTGCTAAGTTCAACCTTGACACGTGTCTTGTGGTTGGCTTTCTCGCAAGGACCAACACTCCAAGAAAAGCATGAAGATATCACAAGCTCCTATGATTCGTTCATGGAAACCCACTGGAAAAATAGTTAGACGGGTCCATGTTTTCGAAAGATCTATGCTGTCAGTGAATGATCAGGCCTGTATTCTTAAAAGATGCCATCCGATCGGTTGATGGCCTGTCGTTGGATCCTGCCCTTATTTCAAACATCCATTGCCAAATAGCATGTGCGTGGTGACCTATCGTATTCAGTTACCCCATTTATAGCCCTCCAACGTCGCAGTCTCGTATCCGACAAGTTCTCAATCTTCAGACTTGAAACTGAGCTCGAACACGTGCATGATAGCTCCCTCCACAATCGCCATTGATTGGAAGCATGGTTCAGTGCTGCGAGAGAATCTAACATCAAGAACGGCAATTGCAAAAGGTCATTTTCAACAAAGTATGTGGCATCTTCTCCCTCTGAAAATGCTTATCGGTCGTTACAATGATCAAGCTCTTTGATGAAGCCTCAAACATCAAGATCGGTAGTTGCCAAACTCTTTTGGCACTAACCAATGTGGCATCTGCCTCCCCCGAGAATGATAAAGATGGCAAAGATGGTCGGGAACTGTAAGATGGCCAACATATCTGGATACGCACTTGCAAATCGTATTCGCAATCAAACATGTGGCATCTACTCCCTCCGAAAGTCTCCATGGTTTCCGGAAATGGTCGGGCACTGTGAGGTGAACAAAATGTTTGGATTCGCAATTGCAAAAACCTGTCGTCAACACTCCATGTGGTCTCTGCTTTCCCTGAAAAGTTCTTGAATGGCGAGAATGGTCCAATACTCTAAGAGAACCCACAAAATCTCGATCCGATGATTGTGCAGTCCCCGCTAATCGTAATGGATGTAGCATCGAAAATTTTCCAAGAATTCGGCATGTCTGCATTTCTTCGCTCGGGAACCAAAAATTATCAGTCCGATTCTCATGAATCACCTTCTTGTGCGAGAAATCAAAAGCCCGTCGCAACGTGACATGTCTTCTTCACCACTCCTCGTCTTGAAAGTATAGATCTAGGCAAAACATGTCTGCCGTCTGGTGTGCTTGAACACCTGTCTAACCTATCAGAAAGCCTTATCAACATCATGTATGTCCTTCTTTCCCGAGGCCCGAAGTGTACACGATATTTTACTTGGTGTTCTTCTTATGTGGCATCTGCTCCATCCAAAATTCAGTATGAATTAGAGAAATGATCGAGGACGCGAAAAATCCCGTTTACATCAGATATATGCTTGCGAGGTAGCACACATTGAGAAGCATGTGGCATCAAATTCATTCCAGTCTTCAAGAGAAAACACGAAGTAGCTATGGGCACGTTGCGAGAAGGTGAGGAGTATATATCATCTAGAACAAGAAGGCTTCTGAAAACAATCTTATGAGAGGCCCAAAATGGAGAAAATAACTCTGTATGTGTTTCTCCTCTTGTGCAAAATCTCTCGACACAGCTTGCGATGTAGCGTCTCTCTGCAAGCCATAGGGACACTTCTGAACGTTCTCTTCTCAAACTTTTGCAAAAACCGCGCCATTCTGAAAGTATGTTGGTGCGGTCTCTCAGAACTCGAAATCCAGCTCCAAACGACTATACACCTTCTTCATGTTCGCGACAACCTAGAATGTGAAAGCCTCGATCATTTCTGAACCCATTGATTCCGTGGTTCATGACCCTCGTATTAGTCTCCAAAAGACGAGTCATGGTCATCGAATGGTCCACTGCAATCCATAATTCAAAAACAACGGTACAGACTTATGTAAAGGAAACTCGGGACTCTAAAAATGGACTGTTGACTATCTCGATGACTCCCTCGTCTTCCACACCCAAACAACAAAGACATAAGGTCCATGGAGCCGTTGCTGTCCAATTTCCGAAAAATGCTGAACCACAAAGTGATGTGCATTGCACTTCTCTCATGCTTCCGAGTACAGAAAACGAACTCTGATCCAAGTATGACAAGCTCGACTTTCAGACTCAAAATCCCCGTCGAAAAAGCGATGAACCAACTGCTGTGCAGACTCTAAAATCTTGCTCAATAACCTAATGTGCATTGCACTTCCGGCACCTTTTAAGATATTAAAATAGTAGCGGCAGATAATGATGACACGGACCGCGTTCGAATTCAAAATTGTGCGGCTTGATAACATGGTCCTCTGTCATCCAGTCTCCTAAATCCACGAGCTGGAAAATCCATGTGAAGCTCTGCAGACGTCGATCCCATACCTCTCAAAAACACATTGCAAATCTCAATCATGGAGAGGTCTGCGTTTTCTCCCTTCGCATCGTCCTGCAAGAAATATTGCGTCACCATGAGTGATGTTTCGGGCGTCCTGCAGTACTTGATTCCCTCAAGCCTGCAAAACATTATTCAGCTTTATTTATGACGAGCTTTCTTGACTCTCGAAACCTAAAACCGATACCAAGATGATGAATGGACTTCTGCCGTCCATTCTTCCAAAAACAATGGAACGAGCACTCTATGTGCAGCTCTGCAGACCTTCTCTAACTTCAAAAAAAAAAAAAAAAAAAAAATTTTAGAACGATGAAGGATATCAGCAGGT